>KK120782.1:113811-185844 GCA_000611955.2 Stegodyphus mimosarum
AGCGTGTCACCCTTCATACCCATTTAACATAACTGGTGTTGATTTCTGCGGCCCATTTGCTATAAAGTTTAAGAATCAACGTAAGGGAGTTTTGAACAAAATCTATGTCATAGTATATGTATGTATGAGTACAAAAGCCATACACTTTGTGACAGACCAAACTAGCCAATCTTTTATTGTAAGCTTAAAGCGTTTCTTCTCTAGAAGGGGAAAATGAACCAGAATAATGAGTGATAATTCTAAAACCTTTATTGGTACTAGTGTAGAACTAAAAAAATATCAAAAATTGGTTGAGTGTCCAGATGATAATTTAGCAAACTTTTATACCACTGAAGGTATAGAGTGGAAATTTTTAAAAGACGACGTTCAGTTAGGAACTCTTGTATTAATAAAAGATGAAAATTTGCCTTCAACCAAATGGTTAGTGGGGAGAATAGCTGAAGTTTTTCATGGTAGGGATAACAAAGTAAGAGTAGTAACTGTAAGATTGTCTAATCAAAATTTGTTAAAACGAAATGTTTGAGATATATGTATACTTCCTGTAGAATGATGGTCTAATTTCTATTATAAACACCACGTATATTGTTCAGTATGATTTATTCTTGTTAAGTATTATTGTTGTGCTTTTATATCAATATTCTTTGTAATAATAGTTTTGAAATTGTTAATTTCAACGCCGGGAGTGTTTTGTATTAGCTAAGAATTATTAGCGCCAGCCTTTCTGCGACAGAGGAGAATGTTGACGAATAGCGCATGCGCACTTGAAGTAGCGTTGAACTATCGTCTGTGAGAAACTGTTTTTTATACTTTTTTTATTTCCTTTTAGATTTATTGCAGTTTGAATAGCATATGTAGCTTCTAAAAATGATATACATAACAACGCCGGGAGTGTTTTGTATTAGCTAAGAATTATTAGCGCCAGCCTGTCTGCGACAGAGGAGAATGTTGACGAATAGCGCATGCGCACTTGAAGTAGCGTTGAACTATCGTCTGTGAGAAACTGTTTTTTATACTTTTTTTATTTCCTTTTAGATTTATTACAGTTTGCTTAGAACATGTAGCTTCTTGAAATGATATACATATTTGTGCATTCCGAGTTGCGATTCAGATGTGACGCTGTAAGAAAGGAACTTAGCGCCTGAGTGTCGCTAGGGAAATAAATATATTGAATGTAAAGTGCACTGTTTCTAATAGATGTGTGGTATTATTTTACTGTGATTTATAGCTATCGACGAGAAATAGATTCATTACAACTATTAAAGTTCTAACATTTGTATACTTTTAACCAACATTACAATCTCTAAGAACTGGTGTACACTATATTGTCATTAATGAGCAGACACCTGTATGATATTATTTAGGTGCAGCTGGTGTGGTGTCAATACAATGAAACTCCACTATTCATTACTAATGCAATTATTCTGTAAGAAAGATTTCCTAGTAAGTTTGGTATATATCTAGAGATATTTTCTTCCATTGCTCCTTACGGTGAATAGTTCTGTGGTGGTTTGGTTTAGACTTCAAATAGTCCAAAATACCAGAGATGCTCAAGTAAGTTGAGACCAGGGTCAACCAATTCATTCATTCCTATTTTCTTAATGGGAGTGAATGAACTGGTTGACCATATGTTTTTTGAATTATGGTATTATGAATAGGTGAATTGTCACACTGAAAATGATATGGATCAGTTATGAATTGTTGTTATATTTGAGGAGCAGAGAATTGTCCATTGCTGCCTTTATACATCTTCACATGAATGCTACTACACTTCATACCAATGTTTTGTCAATCCATATGATGCCTTCCATTGTTCATTCCATTCCTTCCAGTCCTTAGGCAATGTATTTTGCACCACTAATAATCTGCTATGAGCATTCAATTAGTCATCATTAGCTTATACGCTGCAGCTCACACTTGTAATCCAAATTAAACATCTGTTGAAAAATGATGACTATGCTTCAAGGTGTTAACCAAAAGTCTACCCATGACACTAACACATTTTGGAGACATAGATAATCCCCATCTGCCAATTCTTTTTGGCATCCTGATTGCAGTTGGGGTTTTATAACCACTTTATGTTTCCAACTGACCTTTACATCACACTCTATTACATCTGGTATCTGAAACTCGTCAAAATCTCACAGATAGAATGATAGAGTTGGTGGACAGTTGTGGGACGTCTCTTTCAGCCTCATTCAGTTCTTCTTGTATATAATTTTGCTAATATAGCTAGTGTTCATTATTCTTGAATACTCAGTCTTTTTACAGCTTCATGAAATGCATAAATAATTTATGGGCAAATCTAGGAACTTCCAGCAGGCGTCTGATCATTAATGATAAGATAGTGATAATATTGAACACAATTATTGTTGAATTTTCAGTTTATACTTTAACCGGCATGATGAAGTATTTCTGCTTAACTAGATAGGGTCAAAATCATAAATAATACATACATTTATGCCTTTTACACCAGTTATTCACAGAAATAATTTATAATTTTATTTTAGATTAAATACATTCAAAAATTCATTGAAAAAACAAAGGTGTTAAAAAATAATGTTTCCAAGATAAA
Source organism: Stegodyphus mimosarum (assembly GCA_000611955.2). NCBI lineage: Eukaryota > Metazoa > Arthropoda > Arachnida > Araneae > Eresidae > Stegodyphus > Stegodyphus mimosarum. The sequence goes on from KK120782.1 coordinate 116,384, forward strand.
CAAAGAAAAGAAGTGATGCTCAGATTCTTGGAGCCCACATTCTACCATATAAAAGTTAATGCAGTAGTCGGCTGGCTTTGGCTACATAATTCTCAGAATAAAATCATAATTTTATAAAAACTATAAGCAATATTATTTAATTATTACTTTGGGGGGGGTGAGTGGGTGGGGAGGAGCAATCTGAAAGCTTCAAAGAATTTATATTAAACATTTTTAAAAATATACACAGAATCCTGCAACTATTCATTTCTTCTTAAATAAAAATAAAGAATATGATTGTCATGTCATAAACAGAATCATTCAAAATATATCTTATATTTGGCTTATCTGCCACACTAATTTTATACACATTTATTATGACTTTGCATTGGAACAAATTTGCCCCCCCCCCAATAAAAAATATCAATTTAAATTTTACTCAGGAAGAAACATGCATGTCAACATGAAAGTTCAACTACAAAAATACACAGATTAAAACAAAAGTTTAAACAGTGATAATACCAAATATATGTAAACTTAAACCTCACAGATTTAAGCATTAAACATGAATTTGTCAGGGTTGAGATTCTGATGGCTTCATATTCATTTTAGAATTTTATTTTAGCTGAGAAGTGTATTATAAATATAAGCTTAAGTGCAACAAAATTACCTTTAGGAGAATAATTACTCGGACTGTTTTGTGGGAAAAAAATTGCAGAGTAATATTATCATAAAACAGGGTTCGTACACATTTCTGCACATGGAAATTAAGTACTTTTAAGGACAGTTAAGGACCATTAATGAAAAAAATTAAGGACCTATAAACAAATGGGAACTGAATAAATTCAATTAAAAATATTATCTATGCCTGAACTTCATTTTTGTAATGCCATCCTAAAAGAAAATAGGTCTGTAAGTAGGATGAATTATTATTAAACATAAATTAATTAACAAAATTATTAATAAGTTTGAGAATAAAATCAACTTTATAAAATGTATCAAGCAGCATTAAATATTTTACACTTATAACAGCTGGACATATTTGAAAGAAAATAAGTGACATTTTATTTACGTTTTGCTAACAGTTAGTTTTATTTATTTTTTTTAATGCTTCATTTTTGTCACATACTTGCTCAACCTAGAGGTTTAGTAAACAGCAAGTAGATTTTATGTCACGTGGCAGAGATTAAAATGAGAAGTAAGATCATACTCAGCATGATTGATAACAAAAGATTGCCCTGTCACCGCTGCTGCTTGCCTAGAGAGAGACCTGCTGATTAGAACAAACCTAAAAGGCCTGATATTGGCAAGATTTGAAAGTTATTTGGGCTCTGTCTGTATCTGGTCCAATAAACCACTAAAGCACCACAGGTGATAAGTTGATTTGTATTGTTTTAAGTCTTACTAGATGCAAAGAATAAGTTTTACGCGAATTTTTACATTTTTATATTTTATCTTGTGGCCACGGTAAGGATTAATGAAAGGCAATAACTCGCTTTAATATGCAGAGATAATTTTTAAGGGTAAGTAGTTAGTTATAAAAAATTAAATTAGGTAGTTAGATAACCTTAGTCATTATGGATTTACATGGCCAATATGAAATTTTATTTATTTTTTTAATAATATTTGTTAAAAATGCCCTATTAAAATCACAATCTAATAAAATTTCAAAGTTTAAAATACATGTAATTTATGACATTGATTCTTAAACGATATTAGGATAACTACACATTAAAAACTACTAAACATTCTTGTTTTATAACAACAAAATATTTATGCGTCTTTTTAATTTGAAGCCTTCCCAGACATTTTGGCTAATTTAAATCAATTTCCTTCTCTTTAAGCATGTTTTCTAACAATCAGAAAATTGTCTCAATACGCAAATCAGTGTTCTCACTAGTTTCTGCGTGCTTTATCTCCTAACTTGTCAACCTCTCTACAATATAGTTATGAGGCTTTACTTGATCTGGTAAAAGTTAAATAGTCCAAAACCTCCCGACAGACGTGAAGCAAATTATCGCTATGTCTGAAAGTAACTACAGTGTCAGACACAGGTTTAAATAAGCCTCTTATTTAAAAAGAACTTAGAACATAAAGGCATGTTCTGATGCTAACAAAATTAGTTACAGCTCGTGGTGATGTAATTAAACAAGAACAGTCAAATTCAAACTAAAAATGTGGACTAGTGGTCAAAGACTATACAATTTAGTTTTAATTTAAGCTGGCTCAGTAACTCTATCATATGAGGAAATAGAAATGAGAAACTATACTAAAGGCTGAAATCATAAACAACTGGGTAATTTATATAATAATAATTGTACATATCTTTGAAGAATAATTTTCTTTATGTATTATTCAGTCTCTTTCTTCAACACATTTCCTTTTTATTTTAGAATTTTTGGATTTAATTAAGGATTTCTGTTATTCTAAAAAAACTAAATGCATATAGAAAAAGCTGCTAATTTTATTTCTTTAGCAATATCAAAATTGAGAAGAAATATGAAATATATATGGTAAGGGCTGGCTATAGAGCTGATGTGGCAGAAATTTTAGAATTTAGTGACAAACTAAGCAACAAAATCTAGAAATGTCATAACTTTTAGAATTTAGAGCAGGCACTGGAAGCAGAATTTAGAAAGGCACTAGGCAGCAGAATTTAAGATTCACAGAGATTGCATCAGGTGGAAATATGCCTAGCGCCAGTTCTGTATGATGCATTAAGGCATATTATATGAATCTTTTAAATTGTCAGTTTTCAATTTCTTTATTAATAAAAAAATACATTTCTATAACGCCTGTCCATGTGATAAGATTAGAAGCATTCCTGATATTTTCCATGCTTGTGTCCAATGAAAAGTAGAGAAAATAAAGGGAAGATAAACATGTTAAGAAAAAGATTCTAGTATCAGAAGTAAAACATTCAAATATTATGTTTTCATTGTTCTTCAAGGCGTTCTCGAAAAAGTAAGAAATTCATCACAAACTTTCTGTAAAATACATCCATTATGTGTTAATACCATGGAGACATTTTTAATTTTGTCACATATTACTGGAATCTTCTAGAATCGTGGGTCTATAAATCTTGCCTTCAAATCCTTCTAAACTTTCCAAGCTGCAGTGTCTAAAATCCTAAAGAAAAATTATCCCTACCAATTCTGTAATAGCCAAAAGCCAGAAATATTTTGAAAAAAAGGAAAAGTGTAAAATAAATTTTATAGAGAAAATTGATGCATATTCTGAGATTTCTGAATATTCTCAGACAATTACATGGGATAAACTCTTACTATGAAAAAATTAAAAAGAAAACATTTTTAATTAATTACATAGCTAATTTCGCGTTTAGTAAGAACTGTTTCGTAAATTGGGTTTTATAGCATTATACCTTGTTTATTTCTCAGATTCAAAATATTGTATAATAAGTTAAAATGGAACTCTTATAACATGACAGCGAAAAATAAAAATATTTTATTATAATGTCTTTTTTTAAATATAATTTCAATACATTACCATTATTTTAATGGAATTTATTTATGTTACAATGCACTAAAAAAAATCGCCGAAAAATTCCCAGATCTCGGAATTAAAAATTTTCTATAAAAACTGATCTTAAAATCGCCAAAATGTTGATATGTCGCCAAATTTAGAACCGTTAAATAAAAAAATTCACATCACCAAAAGCGAAAAGTTGTTTAAGAGCCTTTCATTAGGGGGGAAATAAAAAAAAAAAATTCGAAATGCTTGTTTCACTTCTTGCTTAGAAGCTCGAGTATCACACTATTTATATTAGAAATAAGAACAAATTATAACACATGAACCCATTCACCCATTCAAAAGATAACCATATATGTCAGTGAATCGCCAAAAATATTCCTCCAAAATGCTAATTCACACTCAAAATGGCAGTCGTAAAAACAGACAGAAATTTCAGATGATTAAAATTAAGAACCTTCTGCCGATTTTGGACAAAATTAAGGACTTTTAAGGACAAAAATCGATTCCAAAAAACCTAAGGACTTTTAAGGACTCTTAAGGACCATACGAACCCTGTAAAATGTGCTATCTAAGATAATCTAAGAGTGTTCTAATCCTAAAATATTTTCATACTATTTCAAACTGTTCTATGGAAAATAAGGAATTATTGCAAAAACATAAAAATTAACTGACAACTTTGAAAATAGTTTGTGATTTAAAAAAAACAAATATGAAATTAAGTTACATTGAAAATCTAAGTTTGTTGAATAAAATAAAAGTTTTGTAACTGTCAAAAGCTTTACATAATTTATCTTTCAAAATCTCAAAGACAATGAATACGTCAGAAATGTTAAAAGTAACTGAAGAACAGCTAAAAAGGTATCATTGAAACTCTCAATTTTTATTATTATATGTCTTAAGTAGTGATAAGGCTAAATAAATTTTGCGGTTAAGAAATGTGTACAATTCTTGGTCGGAGATGTAGAGTCATCTACGACCAAGAATTTCTAATACTCTCTGAGACAATAATTGAAAATGTTCTTAAATCATAATAAAGTATCAACAGAAATTCCGCTAATAATTATTAACTAAGCAAAAACTCTAAAATTAGGAACATTAATAAAAACATTAATTATTATAGCTGTTCTCACTCATTTTCAAGTTATTTTTAACATACTGTTTTTTCACTGATATCCTTTTTATAGACACAGTTTTATTCTATATAAAATTTAAATTCTGAATTTATGTGGCAGATGTTTGTATATATCAAATGTTATTCATAAATGAAAAACACTTTTAACTAGTTTCTTCTCTACAGAAACTCTAAATATTTCTTTGATACTTTGAAAACATGCAAATTAAAAAAAGACAGGGTATCAAAAGTATTAACGGGCAGAATTATAAAGTAAAATATATTCATGCATTGAAGGCAGAGCGATAGCATAAATTTGAAGAAAAGTTGATATGGCAAAAAAAGTTTTTTGGCATGAAATTGAAATTAGAAACAAATTTTAAGCATGATTAACTATAAGAATGCTTCTATGATGTTTTGAAAGTTTGGCATTTCGGCATGATTTGAAGAATAGAATTAATAATATTTTTATTTTAACTAATTCTGCTGAGAAATAAAAGCGCAACATTAAAGTTTGTTCATTACCAATTAAAGCTGGATATTTAAAATTATCCTCAATTTTGAATGCAGTGAATATATTTTCAACTTTCATGATTGTATTTGAGTCTGAATATAACTAAATGACTATCAATAAAGTAATTTTTAGATTTAATCCATACTAAGAATACTGCATCAACACAGTGTTTTTTTGAGTCTAAGATTAATATTTTTTCTATATAAGTATCTCTTTGAATGACAAAATTTTCCAAACTACTAATTTACAAACTACTAATTTAAATAAACATAGTATAATAATTATTGCTAATACATCAAAACTGATCAGAAAAATATTTACTAAACGTACTGCAGCATTTTATTTCTTAGACTGTCTTTTTTGTCTGTTAATGATACTGAGATTAAGGTATGAATCAAAGAAGAATCTTAGAAAAAAGAAATATGGATTTTACATTTTTTAAAAAACATTCTGAAATGTGATTGAGTACAAAAATCTCGAATTTTGAATCTTGCACCATTATTCAAATAACAGAAAAAACTTTGTAAAATTCAATCCAAAAATTCATATTATTTCTGAAACAACTAGAAAATAAAAATACAACAGTGTAAAACATACTTTCTTACTGTTCCAGAAAGAATATGAATTTATGGATTTGCACTTTAAAAAGTTTCATCTACTACTGACATAAAATTTACTGCAGCTTTTAGTATGATATTTAGTTTAGCTTTCATATGAATTTATTCATTTTTCATTTTTAGTGTATTACTTTAAGTATAAGTATTATATTTACCTGCATACGGAATATAACCCCAGCATCAGTCAAAGCTTCTGCAAGCATCATTGATTGCTGCCAGTGAACATTATCTATTAAGGAAATAAATAAAAAATATAATTAATTGCAGTAATTACAAAATTAAAAACCATCTATTTTAGATTTTCAATTAAAACTTTTCCTAGCTAAAGTACATAAGCAATAGCTATAGACTATAAATGTGTGTCTAAAAACCATATCAACCAGCATTTTCTTTTGGCAGTCAAAAAGCAAATAAAATACTCATACATAATCTGAAACTTGCAAATCACTTTGTGATAGTAAATTAAAACAATTTAAACTTAAAGGGTGAAAACGAAATACTGACCAAATCTTTTAACAGAATTTAAATAAATCCTAATTTAAAATGACATAAAACTGCATAAAAGCTTGTCACCTATTAGCAAATTGCCAATGCAAAAATATCTGTATTTTATATGTGTAAAAGTTGGCAACTATGCATTTAGTGAAAATTTAAGTACTATTACACATCCTAAAAAAAATTACATCCATGTAATATTTAATCAAAACAGTCTGTAAAAAGGAAAAGAATATATCATTTAAAAATATTCTAAGAACAAGAATTTTCAAAGAATTTAAATAATAGATTATGACTGTGTAAGTAAAAGATTATGTGTGTGTGTGTGTGTGTGTAAGAAAAAGATTATGAAAATTAAATTAGCAACTAAATTTCCCTTCTCATTTCTAAAAATAGTAACTTCTCTCTGCACTGTGTCATTTCTAGATTAATCCATGTCATATGACTCTTACATAATTCTGGTGATGTAAATGGAACTAAAACTCGAACAGCCAATAGCAATTTTATAGCAATATTAAATATCCAATCAAAATGCATTCAGAACCAAAACTAACTCAGTCTGAATTAAGATGTCACCCTGAACATAACACACTTGCTTTGGCCTAGCTGGACTGCTGTCTATATGCTCCTTCTATCTTACTGAAAATTTTTCTAAAATGTAAGCTTTTTGGAATTGGCACATTAAATGCTTTTAAATTTTAAAAATTAAATTTTCAGTAAGATAGAAGGAGCAGACAGACAGCAGTCCAGCTAGGCCAAAGCCTTGAAAGCAAGTGTGTTATGTTTAGGTTGACATCTTGATTCAGACTGAGTTAGTTTTTGTTCTCAATGCATTTTGATTGGATATTTAATATTGCTATAAAATTGCCTTGGCTGTTAGAGTTTTAGTTCCATTTACATCACCAGAATTATGTAAGAGTCATATGACATGGATTAATCTAGAAAAGAGGCAGTGCAGAGAGAAGCTATTATTTTTTAAAACTGAGAAGGGAAATTTACCTAATTTAATCTTTTATGTAATCTTTATTTTTCTTACACACACACACATATATATATTTTTGAAAAATTAAGCAGCCAAAGCATATATACATTTAAAAGTATTTTTCATGATACCTCAAAGTACTTAAACATGCATCTGAAATGCATTCAAACAGTTGAAAATTTGCATTTACTCATTCCTTTTTTTCGGGGAGACAAAATTTAGGGTTTTAAGGCCAAACTCCTGGCTGCTTCAAGGGTTAAATGAATTATAGCTTAACTGCATAAAAGTATGTTTATATTTCATATTTGAAAATAATATAAGAATAAAAAATTGTAATATTTTGCTTATTTGAGATTTGATTCATACCATCAGCACTGCCATGAATAAGAAGATACTTCTTTCCTTTAAAATTAGCAGCTTTCTTCATTACATCTGAATTTTCATAATTTTTAAGATTATCCTGAGGTCGTTGCATGTATCTTTCAGTATATACAGAATCTGTAATAAATTGTATATATTTGAACAAATTAAATTTCACAGGTATTCTCAGCAGATTTCTTTTAATTCTAAAGCACTTGGATTATTAAAATAAATTTTAAAAAACTAAATTACAACTACACTATTATTGCTACAAACTTTAGAAATATATTTTAATTCAAATCATGCCTTTCTAACATGGTGAACAAATTTTTAAAAATAAAAATTTAAAATAGATAATATCTTACCATAATAACGCCAACTTGTTACTGGAGCAACAGAAATTCCACAGTTAAAAACTTTTTCATCATTTGCTAACGATAAAGCAGAGGCATAACCACCATAAGACCAACCAAATATAGCTACACGTTTGCTATCAATATACTGGAAGGTTTCCTTTAAGTAACTGTAAAATATAAAGAGGAAAACAAATATTAATATGGAATGCAGGTGGAAATAATCTGTTGATAAATGAAAAAGTGCAGTGAATTCTTTCACTGTGTTTACCTCTCTAAGATAACCAGCTTTGAAAGTGACCAGTATTTCTAACAATATAGATAAATATCAGTAATTAAACACAATTCAGCTAAAACAACTCTGACAAAAGACTAAAATCATTTGGAACTATGGTTAGTAGTCTCACATGAAGTATACTGAATCTGAAATACATTTAGACCAAAGTCTCATTTTAAACATAAAAGAAAAATAAAATAAACAATACGGAAGGAGGGAATCCTTCCGCAATCAAATTCTTTAATAGTGGTAAATATTAAATCATGAGTATTAGAACAATGAAAGAATGTGTTTCAACATGATACATTTAAAAATGTTTTGAATTTTAACAAACTGATGCTTACATTTAAAAACAAATAGTATGGAGTAAAACACTTTTCTTTTCCTTATTAGCTAAAAATATGATTTTTAATTTAAAATACCTTGAATTACATGAAAAAATCTTATTTGTAAATTACATATATATATTATTTACACACATAAAGTACATAGCTACTACATATGAAATATACATTTCCAACCTTGTACTGAAATGAAATTATCACTGATACAGCCAAAATACACTGCTCGACATTGAAAATGCAACACCAAGAAGGAGTGGTCAGAAATTTATGCAAATTTTACAGTAGACGCACGTCACTGAGACATACGAATGATGTGAAATGCACAGCTCTTCGACGCACATGAAGTAAGATAGGATAAGGGAAGGAATGTGCAGAATGGGCAATATTCATGTCGTTATTTCTGCCAGACGAATTATCGAAAAAAGTCGGTTTTTGTCCCGGAGGATACGTGTAATAGGAGAGAATGTCAGGACCCCGTCAACAAAGGCACTTCCAGCAGATAGACGATTTTACACGGAGTATGGTGATCGGACTGAGAAGGGCAGGTTGGTCCTTACGTCAAATCGCAGCTGATACCCACACGGATGTGAGCACGGTGCATCGGCTATGACGAACAAGGTTGGAAGAAGGAGGGGTGCAGGTGCAGCCGGACTGTCATCAGCACGTGTGGATGGACGCATCCGCCAACAAGCTGTGGCGGTCCCGCAAGCCACTTGTACTGCAATTCTGCAGCATGTGCAAGATACCCTGGATGTTCCCGTGTCTACTAGGACCATTTCCTGTTGATTGGTTGAACGTAACCTGCACTCACACCGTCCGTTAAGAAGACTGCCATTGACCCCACAGCATAGACACCAACGTTTAGAATGGTGCCAGACTGGAGCGACGTGGATGACAGAATGGCGAAACGTCGTGTTCTTAGATGAGTCACGCTTCTGTTTATCCACTGACAGTTGCTGCATAGATGTGTGGCGTCGATATGGAGACAGATCTAATGGAGAGCCATCCTTCAGGACACCATCCGCACTCTTATTGACTCTATGCCTAGACGTGTTTCTTCATGCATAGCTGTCCGCGGTGGTTCTACATCCCACTGAGCCGACGCCGTTCTCGCTCTGTATTCTGACTATTATTTTGGAATAAAGATCACTTATTGCTGTCTCTGTCTTTTTCCCAAATTTCATCACTTTCTGTCCACTCCTTCTTGGTGTTGCATTTTCAATGTCGAGCAGTGTATTTACAAGGTTTTGCAATACATGTCTATGTTTTTACAATGAAGTTGTGTGAGCCTTTTATCACATGGCAGCTGTCAATATAAGTTTAATATTGTTTAAATAGATTGCCTTAGATGAGCATATATCCTTATCAGCAGTTTAACAACTATTGCTAATTTGTTAATTTTTTAAACTTACTGCAGGTGCAGAAACAAAAACTCCAATATACTTCTGTATGAAGAAATCACAGATGTCAAAACTAGAATTCATGGAGGTGAATGTGTGTCAGTGCCATGTTCTCATATCATGTTAATTGGACAATCCAAGGTCATGGTGGATTTTTCATCCACATAATACTGAAACTCATCAAAAAAGAGTGTCAGGAAAACATTTTCATCATCTTTTCATGATACTATTTAAATAGTATACCCATGATATTGGCTTCATATAATGCTGAAATTATCTGTTTCCTAAACCCACATAAACTTTACAACTTAAGTATGTTAAGTACATTAATCTAAATTGTTCAAGCTGAGTTAAAACAGTCTTGTAGATGTGAATAATTAAATATAAAAATTGCATTAAAAATGCATCAAAATATTTAAGAATAAACAAAAATGAAAAAAAAAGTCACAGAGAAAAGAATCTCTTTATCTAAAATTGCATTAAAATTTTAGTAAATTTAAATACCTTTTTCTCCAATTAAAAAGCATAAAATTTTTATAAACTTCAAATAGCTACCAAAATACATAAAAATGAAGCATAAAATTGCAAAACCTATGTTCAACAATCAGGATATTTAGTCTGGAAATTTTTTGGATCCATTCAAATTACGAGTAATCAATAATGAAAATATTTTTAACATCCTTTCTAAAGTTCTCCTTAAATAACTTTGACTTTTGTTTTTTTAAAAATTAAAAAAAGTCATTTTTCTGTGCAAGAACATTCTAAAATGTTAATCCATATTTAATTAATTTAAAACTGCTTGCATAAAAAACTGCAATATATGTTAACAATAAGTTAAACAAATTTCGGCTTTATTTAAACTATCATACCACCATAAATAATGAAACTGAACTTTTGACAGTTTTAGGATTATTATATTAAAAGTACAATTTTAAGAAATTCAACAAAATAGATGCTTTCTTAGGAAGAAAACACTATGCTATAATTTTTTTAATACAACTTACTAAAATTTCATAGAAATCCTGTAGCCTACCAATGGCCAAGATCACTGAACAGTGGTGGTTTGATGCAGGTTCAAATCATAGCAAATGAGCTTGTTGCACAGAAGTTTTCAGGTTTTGAATTTGGGTAATGTGGATACAAGCTAGATTATTTTACAAAGTCCTCCATAATGAGGCATCCTTCCTCACACACTCGAGTTCATTTACATTAATGAATTAATCCCCAATCCTATTAAATTCTGCTTTATCTTCAACAACACATTATCTTAGCAATACATTTTGCACATTTATGAGCAAAACTCATACAGATATTAATAACATATCTGGTTACAATGAATTACGTCACCCAAGTTTGTTACTAATGCAGTTCAAAAGAAGAAATTTAAGACAGAGCTATAAAAGAAAAGTTGCCTATTATGGCAATAATGATTTTGTTTCGGATACAACAGCATTTGTTACTAATGCTGAAAAATTAACTGACATATGTAGCTAAAATGAAATAGAATACTCTAATATGTTGGAAATATGTTTAAACATATATAAAAGTACAGAAGCTTGATGATCTGTCTGCTTCATCAGCTAGAGCTTGGAACAGGTCATTTGATCATGTTCATTGTTTTTTTATTGGTTTCTGCACTCAAACGATATCCAATTGTAAGGCAGGTTTAAAGGAAAGTTTCTATTAAACCCAGTTTGTTGGTGGTTCCAAGTGCTTTTCTAATCTTGAGGCTACTTTTATTCCAGGGCTTGGTGATGATTTTTGCCTTTTCCCATTCAATTCTTGAATGTAGATGCTCGGAGAAGTATTTTACCAAAGATGCACTATTTTCATGGATGAACAGATTAGCAGAGAGTTTGTAAATATCTTTTTTATGTTTGGCAATTCTTATTGATAGGTTTTTAAGATGATGACCTGAAATATTGAGTTTCAGCGCATTATCTTCACTGCTAATCAGAACAGTATAAGCATTTGAAGTATTTGCTGTGGTACGTCCAATTTATTTGATCAGATCTGACCAATTTTGAGATGGATGGAGCCGAGATAATGGCGAGTTTATAACCAAATCTTGTAAACACGGAATAGATGCATGGGGTGATTGAGCAGTAGGGTAAATTCCTAATAAATTTACTTGTATTTGACTGAGTCAATAAAGTTAGTACTGTCAAAAGTTCAGTTTCATTATTTATAGTGGTACGATAGTTCAAATAAAGCCCAAATTGTTTAACTTATTGTTGAATTATAATATTCAGTAGTAACTTTATTTCAGTTCCCAATTCATGTTAAACTTCCTTTCCATACTTTAAATATATGCTGAACTGAAGGTATACTACCGGCATATATTTATACAAAATATATACAGGATGAAATTTCAGACATGCAAAATCTATCCTTATGGAATGTTTGCCATTCTCAGTTACTTAATTATCATTATAGAATATTTTCTACTGATGATCCCCTTATGAGAATTATCCACTAAAAGACATGCCTTAGATTGTCTAACTATTTCACTAATAATGATATAATGCTTAATTATTAGCAAATAATTAATGTCTAAATATTTTGCTCAACATTTATTTCAGATTGTCTCAATATTTCATTCCTTGCAGTTATGAGAGTTACTTCTAAAAGGACATGGTATTTTTATTGAATTTATTATGACTGCAATTTGATGGTTAAACATGACTATTTAAACAACTAACTCACACTTGTATATGTTTGATAAATTTAGTTTTGAAATGACTTGATAATATACCAAAAACTATCTCTATTATTAGGAAACACAGTTGATATACATATTTCTTTACAATCACTCTATATTATTCAAAATTCATATATAAATTAAATTATTAGAAGAAGATTCACAGAAACTATATCCAAAAGTGTGATTACCTTGTAACTGAAATTTGATCAAAAACTTCATCAGTACCAAGCTTACGATAAAGTTCATGTAAAATTTTGTCGCCTTGATAACCACTACCTCTTCCATCAATCCATGTGTAAATTATATTCTTTTTACTAGCTAAATAAGAACCCCAGTTCACACTAAATTTCTCAGTAATCATCTGGCTTCCAGGTCCACCATAGCTAAAATATATAAAAATTCAAAGGTTATTCAGATTATAAAGTTTCTAGGGAAAAGAAAATTCAGTACTTATTAAAGCATATCACTTGCAGCTTTTCTTATTTTGCCATATTTCCTCAGCATGAGGAATTACAAGTTTAATTTGGTTTGTTTCCTAGAGATAAATGCGTTATGAACACACTTTTTTTATTACAATGGATTTCACAATTTGGGATTTTCCAAGAGATGAAGAAGCAGCTATCCCATTTCTTCAAGAAACAGATGTTCTTCATTGAATAACCTTATGATATTAAAATGTGATTCAAAGCCAAAGAGATCATGGAGCCTTTTCACATGTCAAGGGACAAAGATGTTCAAATTCAAGCTTGGTATGCTTGTTGGATGATGTTTTTGCTTTTGTTATTGCCATATGATTCATTTACTTATGATATCAGAAGTTTTGCGAACTAAAACTTGTTTCAAATGAATTACAACACAATGGTTGATTGGAATAATTATATAAATAACAGTTCATCCAAACTTAGATAAACAGAAGCTATAAAATTGTGAAAAGCTGATGAAAACTTATTCACAAAAAGAATATATAGGGTAATTCAAATCTTGTCATTCAAAATTCACGGGGAGGTAGGAAAAAGGTCAGGAAATTGATAGAAAAGTATGTCCGCAAGTGTACACAAGAGCCCAACCAGTGTACAGCTCACCCGACCACCCCTGCTGTCATTAGCATATGTCATCAGTGACTTACTAGTGATAAGATGAATCGTTTTATGCATCAAGAGCGAGCAGATATGCATCTCACATATGGGACAGCTCTCGAAAGTGGCTGCTGAGATAGGCAAGATTACGAAGACAGATACCGCAACAGAAGAATACCGCAGCATCAAATGTTTGCATGTAAGCATTGCAATCTGTGTGAACATGGTTCACTGCGCAATAACATAGGGACGAGAGGATATGGGAGAAGACATTTGATGCGGACTGTCAACGCTGCAGAACAAGTCCTGCAGTTCATCAAAGATAATCTGAATACCAGCACACGAGCTATTGCTCAGCAGCTTGGGGTCCCTCAGAGCAGTGTGGCAGAAACTGCAAGAGGATGCATCCTTACCATCTGCAAAGGGTACAGTTATTGCATCCAATCCTATTACTTATCCAAAGCGTGTCGAATTTGCACAATGGTTCATGCAGAACACTGTAGTGGACCCCAGCTTTCCAGCTTCATTCACTTGTGAAGGTGTGTTCAATACTGACAATTAAGAAGTGTGGGCTTATGACAACGTGCATGGTATGAGAAGTCATGCTGTGCAACATCGTTCTGCCGTAAATGTGTGGGCTGGAATCATTGGTAACTGTTTGTTGGGACCTTACTTACTACTGCCCCGATTAGATGACTGGAAATATCTAATCTTCCTCAAGACTGTGTTGCTAACTTTTCTGGGCGCTGTTCCTGCGCATACCTACCGAGATATGTGGTATCAATATAACAGTTCTCCAGCCCATAGCACAATTGCTGTGGATGATTACATGAACTGAACATTTGGAGCTTGATGGATCAGCAGAGGTGGACCGATCGCTTGGCCACCCAGGTCAACTGATTTATTGCTGATGGATTTCTTTTTTTTTTAGCGTGTGTGTGTGGGGGGGCAATAAAAGACTCCCATCGACAATAAAATGGACCTTGTTGCACGAATAGTAGCTGCTGCAGGCATTGTCTGTGATATATCAGGAGTTTTTGAAAATGTTTGGCAGTTAATGCAATGGCGCTGTGAATCTTGTGTTCATGAAAATGGTCGCAATATTGAGCACCTACTGTGTACCCGTAGTCTTTGTGTTAACTTTACTTGTCCTTTCTGTTCATGTGGATGATGTTTGCAGATATGCTTTCCTATGTGAAATTGGTTTCCTAATCTCTTCCTTACCTTCCCATGAAATTTTTACAATAAGTTTTGAATTACCCTGCATAAAACTTAGCCGAGTGACAGAGTGGAATATATATATCTATATACATAAATTATAAAAAGAAAACTCTCCATATTACATCTCCAAGCAACGGAAATTCAATTTAAAAACATCATTGAAAAGGTATTTCTCAGAATTAAAAAAAATTTAACTGTGTTTAAAGCAAGAAGGACTGAAAATTCTAAATTTTTTTTTAAAATTCTAAAAAATACCTTTTCAATGATGTTTTTAAATTGAATTTCCATTGCTTGGAGATGTAATATGGAGAATTTTCTTTTTATAATTTATAGCGAATTATTGCTTTATTACTTTGCAGCTTTAGTGCAAGTCTAGGGCTTATTAATTTACTTTTAATTACTTTCATTATGAATATAAATTCAAACTAATAGCAGCTTTAGTGCTATTTTAATAACAGTCTGCTCTCTGTGTATTATATCTCCAAGAAACTTTGTAGTTTTGTCGCTAATTTAGGCTAAACTTTCTTCAATAGAAAATTACTTATTACGACAACCCTTTTGCTTCCATCTCCTAATACGTACTTGCAATCCAGTCATTTGGTTTTAAAATTTCGAAGGCAAGTTGGTTAATTTTTACTTACTAGTTTGATTTTTAAATTTCTTTTTTACTACAGTTTTTAATTTAATTTTATAGATTATTTCTTTTAATCTTCTTATGATTTTTTTAAAATTTGTTCTTGAATCTACTTTTGTTTTTACTTTTGCATTTGAAATGAAAAGAGAGTGTAGGGGATATGTCTTCTAAAGTAAGCAGCTCATTCAGATTAATTGTGTTCTTAGTGAAACATTTTAATTTTAAGATTATTTGCACTTTAACAGGATTCTTTTGGTTTAGTGACTATTATCTTTTTGACTGAGTATCAATTAGATTTATATTTGAATCTAGCAAATAATTTGATGCTTACTGGGAAGTAAGATGACACACTCTCTCTTATTTTAGTTACTGTTAATTGATGGTAGATTGGTTTATCCCCTTGATAAGTCGATTAATCTGCTATCAATAACAATAACTGGTTTTTCAATTCTTAAAAAGTTTACTTTTGATTTTGGCATTTTTGCATTTTAGTTTTTCCTTAACTGTGTTTAAGCAAGGAGGACTGAAAATTCTAAAATTTTTTTTAGATTCTGAGAAATACCTTTTCAATAATGTTTTTAAATTGAATTTTCGTTGCTTGGAGATGTAATACAGAGAGTTTTCTTTTTATAATTTATAGTGAATTATTGCTTTATTACTTTGCAGCTTTAGTGCAAGTTTTGGGCTTATTAATTTACTTTTAATTACTTTCATTATGAATATATATATATACACACACACATACCATATTTACTCATATACTTCCTCTTTTTTCCTACTAATTTTATCACCTGATAAACAGAAGGGGAAAATTACAAGATGTATACTGTTTCTGAAGAAACAGCTTAAATAATAAACATAGCACATTAAAAAGCACAGAAAGCCATACTAAAACTACTATATTATGTATTTCAAAGGACTTATCAATTTCAATGACTGTATTTTACATTTTAATTACAAATTTGAAGTTTCTAAGTCATATGCTGAAAAAAAAAATTGCCACCTAATGGTATAGTGCTTACAAAATAAGTTTTACAAAATATGAAATCGATAATAAAACAAATTCCAAATTTAAAATTTGGGCTTCCAGATGCCCATATTCGCAGAAGGATTAAAAATTGGATGGCTCTAGGTGCCATCGTTTTATCAAAATGCGAGAAACATACATATATTTATGCGGATTCTTCATTATTATATTTCTTTAAATATAATATAGGGCGATAATATTTAGTGGTTACAATTTGAAAAGTAAAATGGGCATTCAGAGTGAACCAATGCAGAACAAAAATAGTCTTTCAGGAACAAAGCCCCTTTGGACTCAAAAACATGATAGTAAGTACAGAAATACAGAAAGTTGCATACATAACACTTAAATAATGCTAATAACTGCATACATAACACTTAAATAATGCTAATAACTTCATACATAACACTTAAATAATGCATACATAATGCATGAAAACTAAAACTGATAAATATAATACATAAACTGATCATTAAGTAATGCTATGTATTCTAAATCCTTGCCAAGTATGAATTAACCTTCATAGCACATGTTAGAAGTAATAAATCCATACTTGAGTACATTAAAGTGAACATAAACAGAAAAGTACAGCATAATACTATGTTCAGTAAAACTGATATCTGAATCCTAAAACTTAAAATACATAATGCTGAGCTGTTATTATCACTAAGAAAACAGACCTTGCCGAAATTAATTCCATAGTTACTTTTATCATCTTAGTACATGCACATAATTTATATATATATATATATATATATATAAAACATAATTCAGAACTTAATGCTGATCACTATGGAGAGATTCAAATATACAGCTGATCACATAAATACAAATATCTGTTCCCTACTATTTACATAATAAGTTGAACATTTATTATTGTTAAGAAAGCAAAAATGCTATACCAAGACTAATATCATTAACAAATTTAAGTTGAGGTGATAACATAAGTTAATATAGCGCTTGCTTGAACCTACTTATTACAAACTGGTAATTTATAGTTAGTAGGTGTATAAGAAACACATTGCAGTTGAAGATTTTACTGAACATCAGTCTTCCTGTCTTTCAAGTCCTAGACTTGTACATTAATCGCAAAAGTAATATTTGTAAGGAATATAGGCAGGTTGTTTCCATAGTCCTAATTATCTTAGTCTTCGGCTGAGAGGTCTGGGGTTGTGTGCCTGCTAATTAACATATAGGTTTAGTGAGTCTTGTCTATTTTTTTTTTTTTTTTTTACTCAGAGCCACTAAGTAGGGCTCTCTTGGTTTTCTTCCTATGCAAGGACACTTCATCGTGTTAGAGAATACTTCTTCTGATAGTAGCTGATTACTGTTTGTAGCTGTATTTCCTGTTTTGTTTGTTCTCATGTTTGCCACCTATTGTGGCCAGTAAGCTTGACTTGGCTTTCTTATATGGTACTGTGCCGTGTTTGTGCAGTGGAAGATGTAGTGGTCTGGATGCCCCACCTCTCTACATTGACATCCTTCTGTGTCACTTGGGCTAAATCTATGCAGATAGGTCAGGAAAGGGCCATGACCTGTATAAAACTGTGTCTGACTGCCACTACTGTATTTAACTCTAGCGTTGTCTTGGGGAAAAACATATGTTCTCCTTCCTGTATCTGTTGTGTCCCATCTGGTTTGCCATCTGTCCATCAGTTGTTTTAGAGTGATCTTTTTAAGATAAGACCTCAGTAATTTGTCTGGCACTTCTGTCCTTGAGACTTCCTTTGCTGCTTCTTTTCCCAGGATATCCACTTCCTCATTGCTTTTTATGCCAACATGAGCTAGAACCCATGTGAGGCATGGTCTTTCTGATGGCGGAAGACTGAGGATGGTTCTTCTTAGTTCTTGGACATACTGGTTTCTGCCTTTTTAACTTTTGATTGCATTGAGGCTGGAGGCAGAATTACTGACAATAATAATTTTTGAGTCTGCTCATCTTCACATAATTAACGGCTGCTTTCAGTGCTGCCGATTCAGCTTGGAATGCTGAGTTCCTATTGTCAAGCCTCTTTTCCAGTTATACACAACTGTATCACCTTTTAAAACACAGAAAGCACTGCTAGTCCCTGTCTTGGTTTTTGAGCTGTCTGTAAATACAGCTGTGTTATTTTCTTTTGGTGTTACATAGTGGTTTACAAAATACTTTTTTAGATGTGTTTCAGCTGGATGTCCTTGTGTCACCAGCTTGTGTTTTTCAAAGTCTTCAGCAAAGTAGTGTTGTTCCCATAGAACTCCATCCTCACCCAGCCTTAACACGCTTGCAATTAGTGATTCCCTTTCCACTTGCAGGTCTAGCGGAGGAATTCTTGCTAGAACCTGCAAAGCTGTCATTGAAGTAGTTTGCTGGGACAGTATCGGGTCCCAGGTTCTCTCCAAATCAATAATCACTGAGGATAAGGCTGTAGATTGAATATGGACTCATTCATGAAGAGAACATTAGCCTACTGAAGCTGTGTCCAGTGCTGGTGTTGTATGCACAATTATAACCCTTTCTTTAGTGGAAGGGAGTGAGTGGGATGCAAATAGCGGGCTTTCTGGCATACAGTCCTGTCTCATGGAGCCTTCTGGAAATGGTCTTCTTTGAAGTTCTTGAGGCAGTAGCAAGGTCACAAGACAGTTGTGTTTTGAAGATCTCCTCTGGCGCTTGGCTGAAAGTATTAAATACTGGTCGTCAATTATCCTTAGGGCTCTTGGGTGATCTTGTCTGGTCTTTAGGACACTGTCCTGCTGATTTTAAACTGATTTCCCAAATTAAAGATGACACTTGGTGCTACATTCAGTTCTATTGCAACCTGAGTTTGGGACTGCCCTGCCTCAAGCACGAATCTCCATTGCATACCTCTGTCTAAGCAATGATGTATATTCATTTCACTTAAACAACAGCAAAAAAACTACAAGATTATTCAAGAAAGATAATAAAAATCACTACTGTGTTGCAGAGTGGAATAAGCTGATTAGCTAGACATGGATTTTTATACCTCCTGTTGGCGTCGTGACACCCACAGGAACATATAAACTCATCTCAGCGACACCAACACCACAGTGATATTATATGGCAACCAACTGTCTAGGTTTTGTCTGGTTTTTTAGGCGGAATGGGAGAAAATGTGGGAGTTTTTTAGGAGGAATGGGCATCTCTTAATTTTAAGAAAAAATGGGAAATTAGAATTTTAAGGGTAAATGCAATAAGAGAAAATGCTTTTCATCTCTTAAGCTCGATAATCAAACCTGATGGGACAACCACGACTTCAGTGGAACACACTATTAGAGAAAATACTTAAATATCACTTTACTGATGACACTCAAGACGAAGATACCCAACATCACAGAGAGATAAGGAGATCAGCAAGTAGCCCTCCAAATACCCCAAATGATCACTCCCTTCACTACCACAGAAATTTGAAAGACCACAGAAACTATCAAAAGGGGCAAGGCCCAGGCTGGACCAACTCAATATAGACTTCGTCGAAGAATTGAGAACCACAAATGAAGACCAACTAACATATCTCTTTAATGCATGCCTTCAAAAAGGCTACTTTCCAGTTGCCTGGAAGAATGCTGAGGTTGTTCTTTTCAAGAAACCTGCAAAGCTGTCCTGCAAAGAGGGAAACGACAGTAAGCATCTGAATGCATACAGACCTATTTGTCTCCTCTCTGCCCAGGGAAAAGACAAACTAATAATGACGTCTGACTTCCCACCTGGAGAAAAACCACCCCATGAGCAAAGCGCAATATGGCTTCACATAGAGAAAGAGCACCATCTACGCCCTTCACAGTCTACAAGTGCAAATACACCACAACAAGCAGCAAGGTCTCCACACACGTATTATCTCCTTAGATGTGGCCTCGACCTTCAACCAACTCCGGTGGCCAGCCTCTGGTAACTCTGGTAGGGACCAACTCAAACATTTTCAATGCTCTAAGAATCTCTTTTGGATCATAAGCAGTTATCTTTGCAATCGAAAATTCGCTAACCAGTGAGATGGGGTCAGTGTCACGCATGACTATCACAAAGGTGCCTCAAGCGTCCAACATGGTGGACTCTCATTGTGAATACTGCACCAGATCTAGATTTGGAAGGAAATGCACAAATCCATCCCTATGCTGACGATTTTATCTTAATTATTCTAGGAGGTAATCACACTGAAATAGAAAACAAAGCAAAAAAGGCACTAGATCTTATCACCTACTGAAGTCTCAAATTCAAGCTTAAATTCAGCATCGATAAAACAAAAATGATCACTTTTCCAATGGGTAATAAACTTTTAAATCGCCCTCCACATATAGAATGGTAGGACCGAGCACTAAAAAATGAAGATACTTTAAAATACCTAGGACTCTTACTTGATAGAAAACTCACCTGAGTAACACACTTAACGATGAAATGAGATAAAACCTGTAATCTTATCAATAGCTTAAGTCTCATAGTCATAAAACATGGAACCCAAAAGGGAAACTTTTGAAAGAACTCTATTTGCAGGGCATTGAAAGGATGATCATTTATGGCTCCCCTATCTGGATGATTGGCACAGTAAGGGTTAGTCAGAAGCTACTCCAAATCCAACGCATCCCCCTTCTCAAGATCATGAAGTGTTTCACTACCACATCCACAGCAGCTTTTTGAATAATAGCAGGGATTCTCTTCTTAGATATCAAAGCAGAAATTGAATGTGGCACTTACAGGTTAGTTCACTTTAAGGACTCCTTCCAGCTTAATGACTCTTTGGTCATAGGCCAGTGCTTCTTAGAAACACAATGCCATTCTACTTCCATCTGCCCAGCTTTCACAAAAGCTCTAAAATGGCTTAAACATCTACTAAAATGACAGGACTTAGAAATCTTTTTTGATGGCTTCAAAGTTTCAGGGGAAGTAGGTGCAGCCCATGTTGCTTTTCATAACAATACAGAAATTTACTCAGCACATTTCAGATTTTGACCATGCTTTGGTTTTCCAGGCTGAGTCCTTCGTTCTAAAGAAGGCAGCTCTCTAGGCAGACAACACCAATTTTCCATCCATCAGTTTCTATACGGACAGCATGAGTGTCCTACAAGCCTTGAACAAGAACAGTATGCATGCCTTCCACATCTCCTCATTAAAAGAAGTGCTTATTACCCTGTCTTCTTCCAGACAAGTGTCTCTATGCTGGGTACGTAGTCATCAAGGCACCCAAGGTAACTAAAGGGCTGACTCTAGCTATAGAGAAGCCACAAGTTACCCTTTCATCGACTCAAAGATCCTACTCTCCATAGTCACTACAAAACACAAGATCTTCTGCGCTTCACGTCCATCTGGCAAGCTCGCTGGGATGACTCAGACACTGGTCGACACACCTACTCCATCTTTCCCATAGTCTCTACCAAGAGGCTCAAAACAGACTTCTATCTACAACAAGCTTTCACAACTCATGGAAGATTTTCTGCCTAGCTCAGCAGATTCTGCCATCAAAATGTCAAATGCGCCTGTGCTGCCTCAGCTTCTTCAGCAGACATCTCACAGTATATCCATAACTGTCCATTCTCTTCTCCCATCAGAGCCTCCCTTCCTCAGTTCCAGGGACCACATAGCATCAAAGATATTTTTCAGGATTACTACAGACAGCGGAGCTTCAGAACCATCATAGAGCACGTCTTTTCTAAGAGAAAAATAATCATAGCAGATAACCAGGCAGACCAGGTCTAGGGCACCTGATGAAATGTAAAGGCAGAAAGCTTCCATTCATGTATATATGTAAATATCTCTAAACTAACTAACCCATTTTGTACTAATATACCCAAAACATTGTAAGTTGGAGCACCCAATAGAAGTAATGCACTAATGTTAAATCTGTTTATTAATAATAAGGCTGAAAAGATAAATAACCAGAAAAGGTTGCTGGTGCAACAATCAGGATGACATGACTGACCTGTAGTGCCCATCGAGAGGTGAATAATAATAAATAAAATCTCTTAATTTTGTCCACCAGTATATATATACACACAAATACACCTTTTTACTTGCATATTTCCACCATATTTACTTGCATATAAAAAAAGGGCTTTGCAATATTCATGGTGTAGAGTGTAGAAAGTTGAACCCATGATGAAGAGTAAGAATTTTCCTGGCGTAGAATGCTGAAATGGTGATTCACAATGAATAGAAAACTGGAAGCCGAGGCAGATTAAATCTTCATTTTATTTCACTGAACATGTTGTGTCCACAAACAACTTAGCACATTATTTGTGCATATTTCAAAATGTTTACATTTTTAATAACTTTGCAGTACAAAGGAAGCAGCAGACAGTGCTCTATCTACGCCAAAAAATAGCAAGCAAGTGCATTACATAAAGGATAAAATCTTACTTCAGATACTTGTGTAAAATTATTATTGGCTGTTTGAGTTTTATTTCCATTTACATCATCAGAGTTATGTAAGAGTCGTATGACATGGATTAGGTCTCGAAATGATGCAACGCAAAGGGAGATTACACTTTTTAGAATAGAAAAGGGAAATTAATTTAGGCTGCTAATTTTAATTATAATCTATCTTTTACATATTCTTTATTTTTCTTACATATTACACATATAATAATGCAGGCTGTGTTCTATATTTATCTCCTCACAATGGGTTTTTGGAGGATTTTGTTGCAAAAGTAAAGAATGTTCTTTGTTGTTGTTTCTGATCACTCTGTTTAGTTCAGTAATGAGCCAAAGGTGTGAGGGAAGAACTAAACCAAAATTTGCCATTGCAGCACTGAAAACGTGTGGTATGACTTTAACAGAAAAATATAAAAAAATCAGAATTTTTTAAGTGAATATAGCTAGAAAATATTTTAAGAGTGAAAGGGAGTTATAATTTTTTTGTGATTTTTTCCAGACACGTATATATTACCTAGCTTTCTGGTACTGAATCTCTATTTTTATATTAAAGGCAGACTACAATAAATGAATACACTTCTATATACATATCAATATACTTTAAGACATACAATGTAGAAAAACATGCAAAGAGCCTTTCATCCATATAAGAATAAAAATAAAATTTTTAACTTTAAAACACTTGACTTCTTAAATAACAATTACATTTGCATATCCATATGCACAATATAAATCTTTAAACTTTTGAAAAGTGTAGGGAGAAATGGTTAAATACTTGCTTAGGTGTAAAATTAAAATTTCTATTATATTACTTCTCAGTAATTTATTGACAGAATTTTTACAACAGTTAAAAGTATGTTATTCAAATGATTTTAGAAGAAATTTTACATCATCAAAAATATCTTTCATTATATCAGTTTCTTTTCACATAGTTAAACCATTTTACAATCCCCATTAAGCACACCTTTCCTACATAATAAAGAACATAGATTAGTTTCTAGGAACTTTTAAATCAAACATTAATATATAAATCCAAATCAAATTTTATCCTTTTAAAATCCATCTATATTTGCACAACTATAAAATACACATAAACCCTATAGACATAAAAAGCTTCTTCATGCAGTGAAGCAGGTGAAAATTGAACTTCAACTGAAACAATTGAAACAGGTCTTGAAGCAGATTCTTCTTTACAATCTGTTCAAAAGCACGATATTTTCTATCATTCTATTCAAACACATTTAAAACAATAATATCACAAATGCGAATCTGATAGATCGATTTATGTTATTGTTTAGCCCTTTTATTTTGGTTCACCACTTTTTTCAATATCGGAATATGTGCGTAGGTATGCATCTCACATAACTAAAAAACGAGTAGCCTCAGAACGTTGAAATTTTCTGTTTACTCTCTTTCGCAAAAAAAATCGAAGCACCATGAAGGAAGTGGTTGTTTTTGATGAAATTAAATATGCGCATAGCTCATCACAGATAACAAAATGATTAAAAAATTAAGGTCATAGTACCTCTTCACGGCTCACAATCACCCACTGAGTGTTCCACTGTGATTAGTAGTTGGTCGAACCGCCCTGGCGGCAATGCATGCTTCAATTCATTGAGGCAAGGAGTGGTAGAGGTTCCTGATGTCATCCTGCGACACATTCTACCAGGCATTCATCAGTTGTTGCTCCAGGTCTGTGATATTTTGTGGTGCCCAAATCTGGTGGCCTACCATGTCCCAGACATGCTCGATTGGTGAAAGGTCTGGTGACCTTGCTGGCCGAGGAAGAGTATCAACCACATGGAGACAGTCCAGAGATATGCGAGCGCTATGTGGACTGGCATTATCTTGTTGGAAAATGGCCCCAGGATGATGTGCCATGAAGAGCAATGCAACCAGCCACAGGATGGTTTCAACATATCATTGAGCTGTTAAAGATGTACAGAGGATGACTAAAGATGACCTGCTGTCATAAGAAATAGCACCCCACACCCTCACACCAGGGGTTATTGCTGCATGCCCTTGTAAAACAAAGGCTGATTGGGACCGCTGGCCCCGTCCTCTCCAGACACGAACACGGTGGTCATCTGCTTCAAGAGTGAAGCAGGATTCACCACTGAACACTATACGATGCCAGTCTGATGGCAGCCATGATGATCGGCTGCGACAACACTCCAGACGACTCTGCCGATGTTGTGGGGTCAAAGGCAAACATCTTAAAGGTCTCTGTGAGGATAACCCCGCCTCAGACAAGCGCCATGATATGGTGGATGGTACCACGGGAGGTATAGAAGTGGCTGTAATACGTTGAATATTCGACAATGATACCATTGAGACGGTTCAGGCCTGGCAAACAATCCTCCTATCTTGTCTCGCATTTGTGCTCCTTGGCCTTCTAGAGCCTTCATTTTGTTGGCAATTTCCTTGTAGCAACCATTGCTGCTAACATCTTTGCACAGCAGTGTCTGTACGCTGCAGGTGGCGGCCTATTACTCGGTATAACCACCTAGCTTCACGCAACTCTACAATACCTATTAATAATGCCTATTAAATAAAGTGCCCGGCCATTAAAAAATATATGTTTGTTAATATACAGAATTATTTGCACTGCGTATTTATCTAATGCTTTGATATTTACTTCAGAAAATCATAGCAAAATTCTGAATATTATAATTTTTTAACAAACAACAAGAGATGTATAAACCAGTGGCATAGAACTAAAATATTTGCAACTCAATTATAAATATTCTTGTCCTCTAACAGAAATTAATAATTAAAAATAACTTACACTTCAACAAGCATTGGATATTTAGTAATCTCATACTCTCGTAATGTAGGTGGTAAAAAGAGACGTACATTAGCATCTAAAAAGTAGAAAGATTACAGACAATCAAATTTTTTTAAAAGAGTTTTTGGTATGAAAATAAGTACTTTCTCTTAACACAATAGCACACACTTTATTTCTAGTTAGCAATATACCCATTCGTAGACAGTAGAGAAAAAAGGAAGTAAAAATACAAGATATAAAGTACTAACAGAATAAAAAAAATTACCAAGTAAATTATTCAATGTTAAAAATATAAGATAAAATGCACATATAATTGTTTTGAACTTACTCACATTCAGATTACTGCAACAAATAGGTAATTATTTTTAGCTAACAAAACATTCTTGATCATAACAGATTGATTGAATCTGAAATGTAAGTGAAGGACCTCATGCTTTGTTGAGTAACATAATGCTGCCTTGTGCATAGCAGATGCTGCAGCCAAGGCAGATATTAATCAAAGGTCTTACTTTAGTTAGTATAAAGTGCAAACTGATGCAGTTTTTACAGACAGGTTAAATAAGTTGCATATATAATAATTTTACCATGCAGATTTCACAATTTTATGCATCTAATTTCAGATTACTTACACAGAAAACAACATTCATTTCAGATCTATATATACTCTAAAAGTGAATACAAATGGGAGTTTCATTAGTTAATTATTATTACCCTCATTACGAATTTTATGTCTTTAGTCACTGTATTCTGACCCCTGTTAAGAAAAGGTTTTTACATTACATAGCAGATTCCCAATATATCAGAATAACACTGGGAATGATGTTTACAATTAACCTAAAAATCATGGTTTTAATCTCCCAGCAGTTAAAAAAAGGGGATAACCCATATTAGAATTAACAGAAAAATTATATTAACCTGCAATTTTAAGCAGTTTGATTTGGAAACTAAGTTAATTCAGTTATGCAAATTAAATCAGCATTCAAAACAACAACACACTTAAACACAAAGAACAATGTGTTATCTTTTGCCTGACTCATCAAAAATACATGTTTTACTACCTTTAGTTTATTATAGGAACTAGTTACTTACATATATATAACCAGCATAGCTGGATGTATACATCCAGCTGTATGCTGGGGAATCATAACACATTGGCATTACATTCATTCACATTCTCTTGTCTGGCGCTTCTTAATTTTGATTCTCTAACAGCAGTTTTTTCACAATGCCAGCTGTCAGCGGATTACAAAAATTTTTCTGTTTATTATCCTTGCATTTCAATAGGAATCAAAAGGAAACAGCAGATTAATGGCTGCACACTTAATTTATTTTTATAATTTAGCAATTTATTTTTAACGGATAATTTAACAATGTTTATATATTCCAGATTATATACAATTATATTATATACTGTTGTTGGCATTATCTGTTATCACTGCTATTTTCCACACATTTTTTACTCTTTTTTGTATTTCCCATAGAAATTTTGCTTTATTCTGACTGTCCATTAGAGTAATTCTCCCATTGTTCTGCAATTAACAAGCTCAACTTTTTTTTAGACATGGCCTGATTCATCAGTAATTGACTATAGTTTCTGGATAGCATAAGATGACAAAAAACATTTTAGAATCTCTATTTTATTACATGAAACACTTGGATTAAAATCTGATTAGATAAAACAGAATTTAAATATGTTACTTATTTTTGTGCACTAAATTAAAGCAGTTAGTACCTTTTATAAAAGACTCTGCACAATAAAATTCCTAAGGTCATACCTTAACCCTTTCCGTACAGGTGTGACTTATATGCCACGGTAGCATTCTATTCATCTGTGACGTCTGGGTCTCAGAAGATTAGCGCCTGGCTAGACTGCTGTAACATATACGTGAGAGTCACATGGAATGAAATGTAAATATTTTTAATTCTAACAGATGGCGCCCTATGCCCATGGTTACTAAGATAAATGGGTATTATGATGCCTGAACTTTGACCTTGGACTATTTCATTTGATTCTGAAAAGTAGATAGCAGGATTCAGTAATATAAACAATCATGCTGGTCAATGCACATGAGTTTTTGTTTATTTTTCTTTTGATTGGTTTTTTGAGGGAAGAGCATCTGGTGTTAATGCAGTTTTTATTTAGTTTTTTTTTTGTTTTCATAAGTAATGTAGGGTGTTCTTTCTTTTGTGTGAATGTAAGTTTTTCAGGCTTATTTTGCATTAAGATGTCAAAACGAAAGCGATATTTTATTACAAGATCTGAGTAATAGCAACATCAGCAGTTTTAGCAGTGAATTATTCGATTCTGATATGGATATTTTATCAGATTCAGAATTGCATTCTATTGCCTCTGACGACTGGTCTCATATACTAAAAGATTTACAGCTGCAAGCTTACACTGGTACACCTATTAAATTACAGTGCAATAGATTATTTTAGCATTTTTGATGATGACTTAATAAACTTAATTATGGAACAAACAAATAATTTTGCAGAATTTGACCTACAATGAGATCCAAATCTCAGTAGGTCATCTCAAGATTCGCCCGGTCCTTCTCATTTCAGTCCTGTTTCACATGAAGAAATGAAATTTTTTTTAGCATTAAATATGCTAATGGGTGTAATAAAAAAACCGGATCTAAAAAGGTACTTTACTACAAATCAGACAAGCACTACTCCATGTTTTAATAAAATGATGTCAAGAGATAGATTTTTGAAGATAATATGATATCTTCATTTTACACCAGACAGTAGTGCTAAAAAATTGGATAACTGAAACCAACTATTGAGCCACTCATACAAAAATTTAAAAATATGTATAAACCGAAAAAGAATGTGTCCATTGATGAGTCTTTGTTTACGTGGAAAGGGAGGCTAGGTTTTAGACAATATGTTCCGTCGAAACGATTCCGATATGGAATCAAAATATATAAACTAAGTGAATCCGATACAGGTTATGCTTGGAACTTTTTAATATATACAGGCAAAGATACCAATCTTACAGCGAGAGGTGGCCTATATGGCGAAAACATTATAAAAACCCTTTCAAGTGATCTTTTGGGAAAAGGATACAACTTATATCTGGACAGGTTTTTCCCTTCACCATCACTTGCATTAGTTTTATATGACGTAAAAATCGAATGTTTGTGGCACAATCACGAAAAAACCATATCTACAGTTTTGATTAAAAATAAAATCAAACAAATTACGGAGAGTGCTCTGTCAAAGAGAGAATGTGAATTTCAGACATTAGCTGCACTAATGCTATTTTGCCTTTCAGAAAGGTATTTTTCATCTTCAATTCTTAATGAAAACAAAGAGAAAATGAGAAGAAAATGTATTGTTTGTTCCCAAGCTACACAGAAGAAGCGAGCTTCGGGGAAAGCAACTGCTGTGAGTACTAAGATTGTAACATAGGACTATGCGTAGACCCATGCTTCAAAATATATCACACAGAAAACAAATTTTAAATTTCATTGTAAATACATAATTGCATGTGTGGATGTGCCTGTGTAGATTTTATTGCTTTACATTAAATATTTTAATTGTAGTTTAACAAATGCTGAACGTTTGTTTTAAAAGTTCTTCTTGATTGTCAATATATATAATTACAGTTGCAAAATTTATACATATTTAATTCTGCAAAAGATAAATGCATTTTTTGGAATATTTGAAAAAATTGAGTAAATTCGAATCAAATTGTATTTTTGCCAAATTTTTCAGCAAATTTAGATTTAGTGATCAAGCACTCCCCAGTCCTGTGGAGACATACCAGAAGCCCAACACTTCGTCTCACAGCGAGGCGCTAGGAGATCGGGCTGCCGTCCGGAAAGGGTTAAATATATATATTTATCCTTATAAATCTTAATTTATCACAATAAGTATGTAAGTGAGATGATAAAATACGAATGCATAAAAAATGAAATATCTGATTTATATATATATATATATGTAGGTGATTTATACTTGATATATCTGATTAAGTCATAAGAATAAAAACTATTTCAAATCTTAAATTTTAGTAATTTAAATTCAATAAACTTACAATAGTTTCCATCAATAGGCACTTTTAGATTTTTAATTTTTGGCATGGCTCTTTTATCTACTAAATTTCTCAAATCATCATTTGTTTCCAAAACCGAAACTGAAAATAAGCACAGACATATGAATTTCAAAGCGTAAATTATATCAAGAAATATTATTACGAAAACATAAAAATCATAAAGTTCATTATTAATTTTAATTAACACCACATCATCTTTGTAATTACAATATCATACATGTTTGGATAATTTTAGATATGTTTCTAAAAATATTCAATCAGGCCAAAAAAAAAAAAAATGTTAAAAAAAAAATAAAAAAAACAAAAAAAAAAAAAAAAAAAAAAAAAAAAGAAAAGAAAGAAAGAAATAGCAAGCACACAGCAATAAAATTTGAGAAGCATGTTGAAGAATAATAAAATAAATAATAATAAAAAAACATGCACAGTTAATATGAAGTTCAAATGAAATAAAATGCTCTAGATTGACAGGTTAAAATCATGTTTAAAGATTAGTAAAACAGGAGCTTTTGCAGATGACCTTTTGCTTCAAGAGTGGAAACTGAAATAATGGTTTGATCAAGTTTGCCTTCTTTTATTGTTGTTTCCCACAGGGTTGATTGGACTGGGACTTCTGTATTTCTCAGGCTTGATGTTCAGACATTTGATGTATTTAAAAGTAGACCTTGGTTGCATCAAGGTTTAATGGTGATTTCTAGTCCTTGCCTGATTTTTAGATTGCTTTTGAGCCAAGGTTTGTTGATGATTCCACTCTGTCCCATTCAGTTATTGAGTTTAGATGCTTCAAGAAGAACTTAACCCAATGGTGTATAATTTTTATTGCTTTAATAGTTGGAAGAGATTTTGTAAATATCTTCTTTCTGCTTGAAAATTCATTTTGATAATTTTCTTGGTATTGAACTGATATATTGAGTTTCTGTACTTGTATTTTCATCACATGGAGATAGTATACATACCTAATTTGTCTGCCATCTAATTTTTTTCCATTCTTAACAGTTTTCAAATGAACAGGCAAGTTTGTATCCAAATCCTTTGGATTAGATTCCAAATGGTTATGGCAAGTTTATACCCAAATCTTTCGAAAATGGAGCAGATGCATGGGGCTAGTTGGAGAATATTCCAATGAATTTATTCCTATTTGGCTGAGTAGCTTATCTATAGCTTGGAAGCTTATCTATTGATTTTCTTGATAAGTTTTTCAAAAAATGTTGAGAGGGTTTGTTTGCTACAGTCTGTAAGACATATATATACTCATTTTCATAAAATTCAGGTGTGGAGCAGAATTTTTTAGTTCATCTTGAGCAAAAAATAAAAACCATTTTATTAGGAAAGAATGAAAAAGAATCATGCAAGATTACTGCTGAATATTGTACTCTGAAGAAGGTTGCCAATTCTAAGGTTAGGTTATTCAGTTATGGCAAAGCACACGAGGGCTATCTGCCTAAGGGGAGGAATGCCTTCGTGGAGGACTTTCTAAGGGAAACTGGCTCGTATATACGTTACACATGGGGAAAACCATGAAAACACCCATGCAGCCAGCCTGTTCGCGAGATTCGAACCTCGGACCGAACTACCAGTGTTTAGCGTCTTTACCGCTTGGCCGCTGGTGGGCCTGCCAATTCTAAGACCAGGAGATTAAGAAATTGAATACTGTTATTAACTTCTCTGTATTGATCATGATTGTTGGTTAGGGAAGTTTGCTGAGATAAAAGAAAATAGTACTCTGAATTTCAAACTTATGGAACATGGACTTAGTGTGTCAACCCAGAACATTTTTATTCATTTCCATTTCTGCAAAATGTAATTAAATGCATGACAAAAAGAAACAACACTGCAAAGAACTGAATAATTACTTAACTAATTATTTATATAAATTAACATTTTATTTAAAACCTTAATGTACAATTTTGTTACATACTGAAAGACCATAATGCAAAAATAAAGCACTTCAATGAATCACTTTAATAAGATTAAAAAAAGAACTTATAATTTTTGTTATTTCAGTTTCATATAAATGCAATAAAAAACAGAGATCTATATGAAGTTTGATATGGAACGACCGAAAATCAAATATAAACAAAATGAAATAAAACCCTACTACAAATAGCACGATTTTTTTAGGGGGAAAAATCCATCCAATTTTTTTAGAAGAAAACTGGATGAAAAAATGACATTTTTTTTATATAAATCACTTCCAAGATAAATATTTGCAGCAAATATTTTTGTAATGCATGTGTCAGAACTAAGGAGGGGGGGGGAACTGTACCACAGAAACAAAAGCAAAATAAATTTTTAATAATCAAAATGCAAAATAACAATAGAAAAATAAATAAAAATGAAAAATCATATCCAAACAGAATAGCCTGAACAGCTAATGCTTAATATAACTATTAATAGTGAAACTCACAGATTTTCAAGTGCATGGGTTATCAGAACTCACGAGGGGGAGAACTGTACCACAGAAACAAAAGCAAAATAAATTTTTAATAATTAAAATGCAAAATAACAATAGAAAAATAAATAAAAATGAAAAATCATATCCAAACGGAATAGCCTGAACAGCTAATGCTTAATATAACTATTAATAGTGAAACTCACTAACCCATGCACTTGAAAATCCTTCATCTCTGCCCATTTCAAGAATCAGTTATACTATACATTGCCATAAAAGTTCATTTTTAAATGTTTTAGCAGTATGAAACTATTCACGAAATCCAAGAAATCCCTCAGAAAGCAATATCAACCAAACATGAGTTCCCCTCCCTAAAAATATTTATTATGTGCTATGAACTTACACATGTATTCAATACTATACATGTTAGCATGGTTAAGTATATATATTGTAACATATTTAAAGCGCTGAATATTAGATATTGTGATAACATTGTGTGCGGTTGCTACGCTACCAACGTATTTATCTGTAAAGAATATCGCATCAACGAGCTAATGTAATCTTCATCTATTATGCACGTGCCAGTCTTTAAAATGATTATGAAAATGTTTAGTTAGTTGTTCTGAAGATTTGAAAAATAAAGTTTGGTTGTTCGTTCAAATTGGTGAGTGTTATTTAAAACTTCATTACAGACTTATTGTGGTGGTAGTCGGTGGGATCGAAAGGTGAAACTAGTGTTGATTTAAAAGAAAAGAAAATACAGTATTTGTGAGTATAAGTTATAATGAATACTGTGCCATTTTATATGAAAATGTTGCATCTTATTATTGAATTCAACTATTAGAATGATATTCTAAGTTCAAGCTTTTGAATTAAAGCGTCAAAATATTTAATGGTCTTTTAAAATTTGAGCTATTGTATTAGAATGGCAAATTTATTACATTTATATTAGAATATTTCTATTATGAAATTTGAGCTCTTGTATTAGAGTCACAAATTTATTACGTTGATATTAAAATATTTCTATTATGAAATTTGAGCTCTTGTATTAGAGACCCAAATCAAGAATTTTGCTGAGTGAATCAAGTTAGAGGCTTGAAGTTTTTTTTACTTACTTTAGTATAATATTAAGAAGCAAGCTTCGCAGATTTTTGTTTATTGGAAAGCACATACGTTTCATTGCATTAAGTGTTTTAGAAAAAAAAATACGCTGTGCCATACTTGAATTTCTAATAATAAAAAAAAAAAGGCTAGATTGAGCAAGTTGATTTGAATTTTTGAATATTGACTAAAAGCATTTTTAAATTAATTTTGAAAATGCTGTCAAAGAGTTTTTCTATTTCTAAACATGTCATTTCTTGCCAAGGGTAGAAAACAAGATTTAATAGAAGTAGACGAAGAATTAGGTGAGGAAGTGCCGCTAACTAGTAAGGTGCCAGAAATTAAAAAAATAATCACTAAAAGTCAGTTTTACGATGAGGAAGAAGTTAAATTAATTCTAGACCGAATAATTGCTGAACGCCTGGCTCGAGAAGCGAGAGAAGAACGCTTAGCTCAAGAAGCAAAAGAAGAACGCCTAGCTCAAGAAGCAAAAGAACGCCTGGCTCAGGAAGCGAGAGAAGCAAGGGCATATGAATTGGAAATGAAGCGGCTTGAAATTGAAAATCAAGTAATACGAGCTAGAGAATCAACATCAAATATAGTAGAATCAAGCAACAAAATCCAGTTGTCACAAATTACTCCAAAGTTTGATGAAAAAGGGGATGAAATGGGACTATATTTGATTAATTTTGGGAGAAAAGCTGAAATGGCTCAGGTTCCTAAGAAAGATTGGGTGGCTTATCTTTTGGGTGTTTTACCCACCGAAATCTCCAATATGTTAGCCAGAGAACCCTCTGAAGACGCGACTAAGTACGAATATGTGAAAAATTTAATCTTAAGAAGATATAAACTTAACAGTGAAAAGCTGAAAGTGTTTTTATCGACATAAAAGAACTCCCGAAAAATCTTGGAGAAATTATGCTCATGAACTTTATAGTTATTTTTTGGAGTCGATTGAGGATTTAGAAATTAAGACATTTGAGAATCTGAAAGATTTAATCGCTACCGAGCAAATTAAATATAGGGTTACCACGGAAGTAAAGGATCATTTTCTTGACCAATGGATGAAATTAAAAACTCCATATGAGCTAGCAGAAAAATTAGACGAATATGAGAGTATTAAACAGAGCTTTAAGAGAGAATATCTTAGAAAACAAGGTTTGAAACTTCAAGAAAAACATCAAAACGTGAACAAAATGCAAAGTGGTTATCATAGTAAACATAATCCTAAAGAAATCTCGAAAGATTTTAATCCTAAACCTATAATTAGGGCAGAATGTAGTAATAAATTTCATGAAAGGGAATTTGAAAAGCGGAGACAACCTCGTTGTAGTATTCGGGTGAGACTGTGTTGATACGAACACCTCTGGAAGAGTGATAAACTCAAGAAGACTTTAGAAACTGTAGCATCTAATGAAACTGTACTCTCAAATGAATTTTCCAAAAATAGTTTTAAGGATATTATGGCTCCATATACCAGCCTAGGTAAAGCAAAACCGCTGCGTTATTTGAAGAAGCAAAACTAGATGAAGAAGTTCAAATTCATATGACAAATGCCGTACAAACTCGTGCTCAACAGTGACGACTAAAAGAAATGGAAAATCTGGTCTCAACAAATGAGTTAAATTCTGAAATTGAAATTAATGACAAAGACACATTGACTGAAAACGAAAGTTTTCCTCCTGTGAAATATGAACGTTCAGAATTAGATCTGATAAAGGCCTCTCCAGAAAGTTTTATACAAGAACAGCAGGAGAGCGTCGAATTGAAGCAGTTTTATGAAGAAGCTAAAATAAAATCTTCGAAGAGTGCGAGGTATATGTTAAAAGGTCAAATGCTCTTTATCAAAAAAGAAGATCATGATGGAACACAAAGACTATTGATTGTTGTTCCTGAAAGATATCGGAAACAGTTGATGACTATTTGTCATGAAGAAGCAACATCTCATCTTGGTGCAACAAAGACCAAAGATGCATTATTTAAAAATTTTTATTGGCCAAATTGTTACAAAGATGTCGAGAATTTTGTTAAAACTTGTGACAAATGTCAAAGAGTTGGAAAGCCGCAAGATAAAAAGAAAGCACCTTTGAAAATTGTTCCTGTTATCACAGAAATATTTTCAAAAATAAATGATGATGCTTGCGGGCCTCTGCCCGTGACACCTTCAGGAAATAAGTATCTTATAACTGCAATCTGCATGTCTTCAAAATATCCGGATGCAGTTCCTGTCGCAAATCTTTGTTCAACCCCGATTGTTGATGTTTTCCTTCAAATTTTTAGTCGAACGGGATTTCCAAAGGAGGTCCAAACCGACCAAGCTACATCTTTTACGAGTGCGCTGACATCGAATTTCCTAGAAAAATTTATAATTTAAGTTGTACGAAGTTCTTTTTACCATCTACAAAGCAATCCTGTAGAGAGGATGCATAGAACTTTAAAAAGAATTCTTCGAGTCCTATGTCTAGAATCTGGTACGGATTGGGATAAAATCTTACCTCAGGCTTTATTTGCTCTTCGAACCACTATTCACGACAGTACCGGATTCTCGCCTGCAGAATTAGTTCATGGCAGAAACTTAAGAACTCCAATTATGCTATTGTATGAAAAATTATCTGGTAAAGAAGAGGAAGAAAATACAGTAGTGGACTATATTTTTGAACTAATGAATCGCATGAGGAAATGTCAAGAACTCGCTGTCCAGCATATGGAAGAAGCCAAAGGAAAGCAAAAACTCTGGTATGATCGCAAAGCTGTAGAACGTAAATTTCAAGAAGGAGACTTAGTTCTAGTTGCAGCTCTATCGAAGCCAAACAAACTATCAGTTAAATGGGTGGGTCCTGGAAAAACAGTTCAACAATTATCAGAGACCAATTATGCAGTCGAGTTTCCCGAGAAAACTAAAACTCAGGTGTATCACATTAATATGCTGAAACCGTATTTTCAACGAGCAGAAAATATAAACTTACTATGTATAGAAGACCGGATAAACGGCTATGAAGATGAAATATTGAGTTTAAATTATAGCGCAGATACTGAAGTATCTGAAGTTTTGCAAGGCATCCAGTTGAATTCACTATTATCCGAAGATCAACGAAAAGATTTACAGCAGTTGATATGCAAGTATTCCTGTATCATCTCTAATGAACCAGGATGTACTGACCTTACCGAACATGATATAGAATTAGAAACAGAAAGACCAATATGCGCAAAACCTTATCATATGTCTGCTAGACAAACCGAGATTTTAAAAACTGAAGTAGAAAAGATGATAAAACTCAAAGTAATAGAACCAGGTGAATCGGATTTTACGTCTCCACTCATACTGGTTGAAGTTCCTGGAAAAGAAGCAAAACCATGCATTGATTACCGTCGCTTAAACGAGGCAACTAGGACACAATATTTTCCCTTGCCAAACATTGAACATTTAGTGGAAAGGGTGTCATCTGCCAGATATATAACTGTTTTAGATCTTACTCGAGGTTATAGGCAGATCCCACTAACTAAAAGAGCTCAGCGTTATGCTGCTTTTGTGACAAGTTTTGGAACATTTAAACCTTTGAGGTTACCTTTTGGGCTAAAAAAATGCGCCATATGATTTTAGCCGCTTGATGGCAGGATTATTAAGAAACTGTGAAGAATTTGCTATACCCTATATTGACGATGTTGCAGTATTCTCGCAAACTTGGGCAGAACATTTGAAGCACTTAGAAATTTTTTGGAGAAGATGAAAATTGCTAAACTGCAAATAAAGCCTTTGAAATGTCAGTTTGCTCATACGACAGTCAAATATCTAGGTCATGTAGTAGGACAAGGTCAAAGAAGACCAGCAGAAATAAAAATCCAAGCCATAAAGGACTTCCCTAAACCTACGACGAAAACACAAGTCTGGTCACTTTTAGGACTTGCGGGGTATTATCGAAGATATATTTCTGAATTTTCTGTGATTTCTGCACCACTGACAGATTTGTTAAAAGGAAAATGTTGCAAATCAACCATAAATTGGACTGATGACTTCCAAAACGCTTTTGATGAACTCAAGAAACGGTTAACACAAAATCCAGTCTTATACAGTCCGAACTTTTCTCAACCTTTTATCGTTCAGTGCGACACTTCGAATATTGGTATTGGCGTTGTATTTTCACAGCTAAACGCTAAAGGTGAAGAACATCCAATAATATTTCTTAGCAAAAAGTTTTCACCTACTGAACAGAAGTACAGTACAATCGAAAGGGAGTGTGCTGCCATTGTCTTTGCAGTACAAAAGTTAAAATTCTACCTAGATGGACCTCATAAGTTCATCATTCAGACTGATCATAATCCTCTAGTATGGTTGGATAAAAACACTGGGACTAATCCAAGACTATTAAGATGGGCTTTGATCTTACAACCTTTTAACTATGAAGTTGCGCATAGAAAAGGAAGGCAACATCAAAATGCGGACAGTTTAAGTCATTGTATCCAAACATCTCACAACTAAAATATACATTTTAGGAAGTTTAAAACTTCATTGTTTAAATTTTTGTAATATTAGAATATTACATTTTACATGTTTATTTAAGTGAACCTCTTTCTCTTGTTTAAAAAAAAATTGTATTTCAAATGAAAATTTTCTTAAAGGTTCCATCAACTTAAAAGAAAAAAAAAAAAAACTTTTCTTCGAAAAGTTCCCCGTGAGGGAAGGAACTGTAACGTATTTAAAGCACTGAATATTAGATATTGTGATAACATTGTGTGTGGTTGCTACGCTACCAACGTATTTATCTGTAAAGAATATCGCATCAACGAGCTAATGTAATCTTCATCTATTATGCACGTGCCAGTCTTTAAAAATGATTACGAAAATGTTTAGTTAGTTGTTCTGAAGATTTGAAAATAAAATTTGGTTGTTCGTTCAAATTGGTGAGTGTTATTTAAAACTTCATTACAATATATATATATAAACGTAAGAATGTGTCTTTAATGGCGATTCTGAAATTACTAATATATGTATTTAAGTTATTTAAAGATATACACTGGTGTGCAAAAATTAAGAACGAAGTCGAAAAATTAGCATATCAGCTGAACGAAGAGGCAGAGCAGATAGAAAGACCAATCAGGAGATTAAGTAAGGTGATGTACGGTAGCACATGCGCAGATATGCAGGTAGACGTAATGGGGGAGTGTCTGAGTAGTATAAAGCATGTTGTCGGTGTAAGATCAGTATTTCTGGCAAAGAGATTGCATGTCGTATAGCAGTTAAAATCACACCGAGTTGCTGCCTCAGCGAGAAATGGCGAATAATCAATCTGTTAGACGACATCTGGATGCTTTTACCCGAGGTCGAATCATTGGGAAGTTGGAGGAAGGCCGCAGTGTGACAAGTGTGGCTGCAGAGTTCGGAATTGCTCACAGCATCGTTTCACGACTTTGGAGACAATTTCAAACTACAGGAACAGCTATCCGGGGGTTTAGTAGTGGTCGTCCACGAGGAACCACACCCGCAGATGACCGGTATATTGCCTTACAGGCCAGAAGAAACAGGCGGCAGACAGCGGGAGAAATCGCTAGACACACGACACAGGCGACTGGACGACCGATATCGCGTTTTACCGTGGCCAGAAGACTGCACGGTGGTGGTCTGTTTGCACGACGCCCTGTACGGTGTGTACCTCTAACGCCTGCCCATCGGAGAAGGCGTTCTCTGTGGTGCCGGGAACACCGGAATTGGAGAGACAATGAATGGGGACGAGTACTCTTTACAGATGAGAGCAGATTTAGTCTGAGTTGCGATTCTAGACACATACACATCTGGACAGAGCGGGGAACACGCAATAACCCCTTCAACATCATCAAAAGGGACTGTTTTGGAGGTCGCGGAGTTCTCGTTCGAGCAGACATAATGCTTGGTAGCCGGACCGACCTTCATATCTCCCAAGGAGGTTCGTCACCTGGGACTGCTATTGTAACGAGGTTCTTCTTCCTTACATGCGTCTTTTCACAAGGGCTATGGGTCCTCAGTTCCTCTTCATGGACGACAACGCTCCACCTCATCGCACAGTTACTGTCGAAGAGCTGTTGGAGAGTGAAGATATTGAACACATGGATTGGTCGGCAAGGTCTCTGGATCTAAATCCCGTCAAGCATGTACGGAACTTACTAGGGAGACCCGTGGCAGCACGTAACTTATCGCCAGTAACGATTCCGAAACTGCGATTGGTGCTACAAGAGGAACGAGCAGCAGTGTCTCAACAGCTCATTAACAACCACATATCCAGCATGCACAAATGATGTGAAACCTGCCTAGCAGTTAGGGGAGATCATATCCCCTATTAAAGACCGGATGTTTCTTGCTGGACACCCATCACAGGAATGTTTCGGCCTTCAGTCGCATTGCGCTCCATGCTAAATTTTCAATGAAGCTTCTTTTTATCCCTCTGATTTCTCTTTTAGTAAGTGTTGCTTACATTACTCATGTCCTTACATATTGGGGATCTTAGGGTATTAAATGTGTTGATTTGGAAAGCTTTTGTACAAAGTTATATTGAAAAAACCGTCTTGTCCTTAATTTTTGCACACCAGTATAAGTGCTTTTTGCTTAATAGTGACAAAGAAATTAAACGCTGATGTTGATATTAATGTTCAATGAAATACATGATTTTATTTTAAAATTTACAGTTTAGTGTTCAAATTATTTTAGATGCAATCAGTATACAGTAATGTTCAGCATAATGAATGCAATCCATTCTGCATTAGCGTTCGTTATGCGAGACGCTGTTTTCTAATAAGTTACTATGGGAACAATTTTTATCTGTTTGAAAATGAAGTTCAGGGCTGAAACATTGTAAAACAGTTTCAGAGAATATTAAAGCATAGTGCCAATTTTAGAAATGCTAGGAATTCACCAATTTTTTAGTTATAAAAATACTTACATATATTAGATATGTACATGTTTTCAATTCTTTATTTCAGTTTAGTTTAAGTCTTTCCATTTTTCCACTTTAAGTTTCAACTGTCTTTTACTTTGCAAATTTTTCTTTAGTTTTATGGGAGGCTCAGGTTTCAAGTAGTTATTTAATGTTGTCTTTCTTTCCTTAAGGATGATATTGAAACAATGCACTATATTGCCCTTGAACAGACCAACTATTCTGTTTTCCTTAGTTAATTGAAACGGTATTACTTGATTATGACCTGAATGTCATCCTACTTCTGGTTAAATAAAATTTTGCTTTAAAAAACATGAAATCAGTGTAAGAAAAAAAAAAAGAAATGCAGAGCAGTTTTCCACTTCTTTAGAGCGGTCTTACATAGTTGCAGTTGGTATGAAATCTTTGTACTCATTCTCATCAAAAGAATTTCCTCAGCCAGTTACTTATCCTCAAAGGAAGAAATTCCCCAACTAGTTATTTCATATTCCTCATCAAAGAGGCTTGCACTCTTCAGGGTTAATATAATATTAAGAAATAATTTTTTTTGTTCTTCCCTCTGTTTATGCACAGACCAGTTTTTGTATTTATATGCTGTTAAAATAGAAAGTAAAAGAAATTGCAAGCGGTATTATACAAGTTGGACATTTTTCAGTTCATGTGTGTGTTTTCTGCATAAGGCACTGCTGTAATTTGCAACGAAAGTTTAACTTTTTAAACACATTACTGCCTGCAGTAATAGGGAACAGCACTGTGTACAAGATCATTTTGGGAGAAACATAAGGATCAAACCACAAACTAAAGAATGAAAATATTTTATTTAAATGATTACATAAGTATAAATTTGTTCAAGCAGAACAAATTTATACTTACATAATCATTTAAATAAAATTATTTAAAAATTTCATTAAGACCCATATACATATGGAGTTAAATTTTAGGCCTTGTTCCTAAATGGCTTTAAGACCACTTAAAAAAAATGATGCAGAAACACTTTTTAAAGTTACTTTAAATACCATTAATACATAATTCCTTTTACCGTACTTTTCTATCCACAATTCTATTAATTCCATCGTAATATTAATACAGCAAATGCCTTTTATTTAAAACATACTATGTTAATAATATTTGCATATTATATTATCAAATAAATATGCTATGACGAAATATTCAGAACACATGTTAATAATTATATTGCTTATAAATGTAGAAAGCTGAAGCTAAATCGTGATTGGATTAAAACCGTATTACATGGAGAATGCTTTGAGCATTCACAAAGGTAAAGCAAAGAAGTTAAAAAAAATTCCTGACAGAATTCACAGCATTATAGAAGAAAAAATAAGTAACAAATATACAGTAATACAGGAACCAATGGAACTCTAAAATTGTGAAGTAATACATAAATTAAATGAAGGTAATTTATACCAGAACTGGGAAAGAAAAATTGCATAGATCACATTAAAGATAATTACTGGAGTCGATATGAATTAGGCAACCAAAAAAATTATGGAGTAAAAATATTTATAACATGCACACCCAAAAAACTTCCTATTGTTTAAGTAAATATTTTAACATACATCAATAAAGAAAAAATAATTAACTTTTCTTACCTAATTTATTAGTGTCTGTTAAACGAACTTCTACGCGTGGAATTCCAGGACCCAAGCATTCCAAAATGTAATATGCCAATTTTGGACTAAATAGTACATCATTGAAAAGACAATCTGGCCCTATATCACATGTGTAGCATGTTGTACTGTTTTGTTTTTCTTTCACACTAAAGAGATGTCTTTCGCCTGGTTTCCCTTCAAGAGTTGTTATGTAGAATCTAAATAAAGAAATAAAAATTATAATTTAAACAAGTTCACATATAATGAAATAAAATTTATTTTACATTGATATACTGAAAATCTTTTAGGAGGAAAGAAATTTTCTGAATGTGTTTGCATTTTGTACTGCAATTCTATAACTTCGAATTTTATAGTTTCTTTAAAATTGTAAAGAGTTTACTTATGAAAAAAATTGAATGAAATAAAATTTATTAATAAGTAAACTCTTTACAACTTTGAAGAAACTATAAAATTCGAAGTTACAGAATTATATTACAAAATGAAAACACATACAGAAAATTTCTTTCTTCGTAAAGGAGTTTTAACATATCAATGTAAAATAAATAAAAATAATTTTAATACTGCAAAGGGAAAAAAAATAAATCTTTGTTGCTAACTGAAGTTAAAGAAAAGGTATATCTTAAATTTGGTTTTTCCATTTTCAGGAGTACATGAAAATTTGGTTATTCCTTAAATTGTGCATGCCAATATAGCATTAAATTTTCCTCTTTTTAAATAAATTGTTTAAAGATTTTTAATTGCATTTATATTACTTAACATATCTAATGCCTGTTATATATTTATAAAATGTGCAGATTTATAAACCCTGGTATAACAAACCTGTCTTAATAATGAATAAACTTTTTTTTTTTTGGCTAACTCTAATTTTTAACACCTCAGGTTCCACAAAGTATACCAAGAGGCTTACACAAGTTACAGCATTAACAAAATAAACAAATGTAAAATAGCACTGCAAATGGGTAAAAATTAATAATAAATGAATGATAAATTAAAAATAAGTAAAAGAAAAATAAAATAAAAAAGTAATAAAATAAATAGAACTCAATATTTAAACTGAGAACAAAATTTTGAAAAGCAGACACAGGCTCTGTAGTCCGAAAAAGTTCAGAAAATTTGGTGGTTAAGATACAGACAGGTGCATCAAAGTTGCCAGAAATATCTTCTGCTGGACATGATGAATACTCTCAAGAAGAATATGCTTAACATCTGCATCGCTACTACTGCAGCAGCACAAAGCACTTGTGTCCAAAATTAACTTTCTGGTGATCTGGACTTTGAGCGATCTTTAAAATGTCCAGATCACTTTAATTAGCTTTTAAAATTGCCATGTCCAGTCAAAAATTGAGCTTATTTAAAATCCGTTGAAAACTGACCAGCTTTTACCCTGTGAAAAATCGTAACAAAAATCCTTTGGTCCATTGTGCTTTTGATGAGACCAGACACTCTGTTCCAAACACAGATAGCATTAAAAGTTCTTCCAATTAGAAACAGGAACACTGAGCTTAATGTAATGTTCTGTGGCCAGCCTTGCCAGAAAATCAACTCTCTCCTTTCCAAAATTTACACAGTGTCCACGAATGTAAGCAAAATGGATATCAATATCAAGATCTTGCAAGGTCTTAGTAATAACGTGAATTTCAACAGCAAGTTTCTATGAAACACTAATTTTCTGTAATAATTGTAGTGAAGAAAGAGAATCACTACATATTAAAATACGCAATGAACCACTGCAAGAATTTTGAATCCATTTCACAGCAAGGTTTAAACATAACAACTTAGCCTGAAAAACAGTGCACTAATCATTAATTCTATAGCATTTGAAATCTCTTCCTTTTTTTATCTTCCTAAATAACAAAAGAAAGGCCAACTTTATCATTCATCTTACTTCCATCTGTAAAAGTAATTTGTACTCTTTGTGCTGGAATAGCCAACAATTAGTTATAAGATTCATGTTAAAAGGATGCAGCAAAGAAGAAACTGTCATCAAGAAAACTTGATGAAGATTGCCTGCAAATGCTTTCTTTCATCGCAATATTGTTCAAAGAAAATTTTGTACTCATTATAAAAAATAAAACACAAAAGGTGTGACTCCTGTACAACAAAATTTCATTGAGATATATGATACTAAAGTTGGAGATCATATATTGTTTTATTGATAAAGTTTGTATTTATAAGTCACTAAAAATAAAATATTGATTTAGAAATCAGTTTCTAATGTTTTTTTAATAGATTAAGTTATGAGCATTTTTATTCAAATTGTTACGAACAGCTTTGATAGATATAATTTTTTTAGAAAATGGAGCCTCTATTCACAGAACCTTGTAGAATCCATGTGCCAGAAGACATTGACAAGCTTTAGTATTGGCATGCAGTCAACTTGTAATGTTGTACCAAGTTGTAACTTTATGTAAAAAAGAAAAATATTTGCAGTTTAATGAATTTTTGTATGACTACCATATTATGGTACTAAAGTAAAAACTTTTATGAGAAT
The DNA here is from genome assembly GCA_000611955.2 of Stegodyphus mimosarum. Taxonomy (NCBI): domain Eukaryota; kingdom Metazoa; phylum Arthropoda; class Arachnida; order Araneae; family Eresidae; genus Stegodyphus; species Stegodyphus mimosarum. Next base: position 160,690 of record KK120782.1, read on the forward strand.
GACGTGCTTTTAGACTTAATAATTACTTGTGTGAAAATTCCTTAGGCATACCAAATGTAACAAAATTCTAAATTAAACACACTAATAAACCATGAAAGTATAACATCAAATATTATCTAAAATTAAAAACATAAATGTCAATTTATTCTAATATAACTTAATTGGTTTGGTTTATTTGATTATCACAAAGCACACAATGACTATCTGCATAAAATATGGCCTGACTGAAGGTTCTTCCTGGCCTGCCACAGATTATAGAAATATTACACAGGTGCATAGGAAAGTCCCTTTAACCTGAAATTCTTATGAACAGATACAGCTACAGATACACACGTGAGGTATAGGATTACAAATCAAAAATGAAAGGAGATAAAGCAAAATTTCCAATCAGAAAGATTTAGAGTATAAATTAATTAGTACAAAATGGCATTTGGCTCACACGAATAAGATGAATTGTGACATGTATATCCAAAGATGTCCACAATCGATGTACTCCAATTTGTGCAAACGTTTGAAAGGAATAGTCAGAGGTATGAAGAAATATGCACATTTTATTGCATAGAATAAGTACTTAATATCAATCAGTTTGATAACATCACACGCACACCCACAAACAAACAAACAATAACCCCCCCCCAAAAACCCGAAAAAGCACACTGTCACAAAATGATAGCAAGTTGAATAATAGCAAACAAAAATTGAGTTAATTTAAAACCTGTTGAAAAAAAGATCAGCTTTTACCCTGTGAAAAATCATAGCAAAAATCCTTTGGTCCATTGTGCTTTTCTGAGGCCACATACTCTCTGTTCCAAACACAGATAGCATCATTTCTATAGAAGCACTCCCAATGAGAAACAGGAACATGGAGACTTAATGTGACATTTTGTGGCCAGCTTTGCCAGAACATCAAATCTCTTCTTTCCGAAATTTCCACAGTGTCCATGAACATACGCAAAATAAATGTCGATATCAAGATCTTGCAAGGACTTAATTATAACCTGAATTTATACAGCAAGTTTCTCTGAAACACTAATTTTCTGTAACAATTAGAGCAAAGAAAGAGAATCACTAAACATTAAAATGCCCATTGATCTCAAGCCACTACAGGAATTTTGAATCCATTTCACAGCAAGACTTAAGCATAGCAACTCAGCTTGAAAAACAGAACACTTATCATTAATTCTGTAGTGTTTGAAACGTCTTCTTGTTTATCTTCATAAATAACAAACGCCAGGCCAACCTTATCATTCATTTTTCTTTAGTCTGTAAAACAAATGAACTTGTATGCTTCACAAACAGAATCGGAATAGCCAACAACTGGTATAGGATTCCTGTTAAAAGGAGCAGCAAAGAAACTGGAAGATTGTCTTCAAGAAAATTTGATGAAGATTGCCTGCAAATACTTTCTTTCACCACAATATAACTCAAAATTTTAATATCTATGCACAGAATGCCAGCGACAGTAAAAAGTATCACATAGCTAATAGTCAAGCAGCCAATGAAAAATTCCTAAAAGAAATCTTTGAATTTCCCTTAGAAGCTTGCAGTTTACCTTTTTCAGTAAAGAACTGCTCCAAAGCCTTTTGTCAGCATAATTTTCTCCCCTACATAAATTAGCTATTAATAATAATTTTTCAATTTAGACCTCTTACCATGAGTATCACATATCATGTTTTACAAAAAATGAATACTAGTCATCTAATCATAATAAACGAAATGGATTCTCATTAATATGAACTCATGAAAATTACCAAAACAGTTTGAACTATCAGGAATTCAGATCATTAACAGCATTCTTGACCATCAGTCTCTCTTAATTAGTATTTTCAGAACTTCAGCTTTCATTCAAACTAATTAATATTATGATTTAGTGAGTTCTGAATTAACAAGAGCTCATTGTTTTTAATTAAATATTTTTATTAATTATAGTTGCTTAAAAATACTAAACTGAATTACTTACATAGTTTTCTTATCCACGCTATGGGCTAAAATACGAACAATATCATATTTTCCACTAGTCAGAAATGTGTTTGATCCTGTCTAGAACACAAAACATACTTTTTAAGTTCAAAAAAATAAGTAATAATAAATTTTAAAAAGAATAGAAAGCTTTATATTAACACATATAAAATTATTTCATGATTAAAAAAAAGATAAAAATTCCCTAAAATATCTTATACATGATATTGTTATACCTTGATGTCCACAGAAGCAACATGTCTAAAGCGTCCAGCACTACCTTCTGGTGGACCAGGCATTCGCAGGAAGTAAGTCTTTTTATCAGAAGAAAATATAGATTTTGTATTTAATTCAACCCAACCACTTCCAGCTGTATCAATTTGAAGATTCTGCAAAAAGCACATACTTCAGCAAGATTCATTATTGCTTAGCATTAATTAGAGACATTATTATTAATATTTTATGATATGTGGAATCTTCTTGAAACTATTTCTAAATTAATTACATACCAGGCAAAAAAAAAAAGAAAATCAGTTTAGCATTTTTAACCTCAAAATAAACTTTGGTTGTACAGTACAAAGTTCAAGATCCAGACTCCTCAGGACTTCTGCGATTCCGGATTTTTCCGGATATTAGATCATCGGTTTAAATCTAGTAAGATGGCATGTAGAAATTATAAAAATATGAAATCATGATTTATGAAATAATGAAGCATTTATGATCTAAAGGGTATCGAAATTTACAAAAAAAAAGTTTAATATTTATTTGTTTATTTTATTAAACATTTCTTTCAATGTAAGTTGTTTAATCTCTTTAATTCTGTAGACAGACATAATTTCTTGTTCAGGTACATTGTTGAAGTCCTGTAACCACTGTGTCGAGAATTCCAACTAACTTGTCAATCAAAACTTTTCGTTTTCAGTAACCTCTCTGTCACTTTCTTCACTATGAGTTGCGGTATTTTCTGGAGCTAGAACCGTAACTACAGATTTTGCCATCCGTTAATTGATTGATGATTGAGGAGTATTGTCATCACAATGAAAAACTCCTTTTACATCATCTTCATTTATTATTGCTTCTCCACATTTCTTCACAAAATCTGTTAATTGGAAAATTTTACCTATGGTTTATGATATCCGAAAACCTTTAAAGTTCACAGCCATCATCATAAAATTTAGCTATCTTTCACTATACATGTTTGGTTATGTGTCGTGAGATTGGTGACTAATGACAAGTTGTTCTGCTAAGTTTTATCTCGCTTCTATCGTGCACTGAGACAATTAAGCCTGAATTGTATTAGTTTGGTTATTTATTATACTTATGCCTATTTCTTGCACATACTTAAGGCTTATTCGAGTCCTGAATAAATAAATTCCCACATATACTTAAGGTTTATTGAGGGTGCTAGATATCTTACCACCTGATTCTGTTGGTCCTAAATTCTGCTACCAAACGGCTCCCTTTGTCTCCCCTAAATTCTGCCAGCCGGTGCGGCCATACGAGCCATGGCATTGGTCCTGGGTTTATGTGAATAACAAATCAGTAATTTTTAGTTCAAATAGCACTAAACGTAATCTTTTGGCCTATGAGTATCATTAACAGAATCTATTTTTAGCATATGGAAAGAAATTTTTGTTAAATTTTTCTTCATCAACATTTCTTAGCGCATTTAGCTTAAATCTGTAAACATCGCCAAGTGTATTGTCAACATAAAATGTTAACATACTCCTTGTTATTCAATTATTAATAGAAAAAAATTGTTTAGGCATTGCTACATGAGTCATTACTCAAGTTGTCATGTGTTGACAAGCATGCGATGATGAAAGCAAAATATAATAAATAATGATTCGCCAAGTTGGCGTTAGGGATATAAAATGTTAGTAGGTGTAAAATCAATGATGTATCTATGTAGAATGTTTCAGTTTGAGATGTATGCCAAGCAGGCATGCAGCAACAGAGTCAAATTATTGATCACACAAATTTATCCAAAAATTATTGTTTATTCAATAACGATGTATTTTATTTAGTGCCAAAGTGAAATTAAGAAGCCGGGCTCTCCACATGCTTTATTATTCGTGCGTGGGGGGGGGAGGAATCAAATGTGCATGCCTAAAGGATACAAATAAATAAATAAATAAATAAGTAAAATTAAAAAAAAAAGTTGGTGGTGGCTTTGAGGTCCGGATTTTAGATCATTCTGGATATTGGATGTCTGGATCGGACTTTGTACTGTAATAGAATTATTGAAAACGTAGACATAAAAACATATGATTTTATTAATTGACAAGGTGCAGCTTTTAGAGCAACACATTAACAGCTACTTTTATTATACTTTATTACTTTGCTTGCTTTATATTCCGAATCTTGAGTCACGCTGCCAAAGAAAATGAAGCAAGCTGCATTATCATCTTGTAGTTCTTTTAGATCAACAGAATGCCAGTGGCACTATCATTTTGCAGTTCAATGTCTGTGATTGAAAAACTAATATTCTATGAGGCATCAGCATGGGGTCATTCTATGACAAAGGAAGAAGATTACTAGCTTCGATTTAACACCCCTTCCTCTTGCAAACAGCCAAAAGCATACAGGACTAGCCCAAAGATAAAGCATTCTGTACTAATAGGAATCCCACCTCTTTAACTGAAAGCAGAAAAAGATACAGACATAGCCACATTTTAACCACTCAAGCAACACATACAGGTAGAAGACCAAGACTTGTGCCCCTAGATTTTGAGTAACTTGGAACCCATAACATAAGACACCCTGTGGTTCCTGCAATTCAGAACAATAACAAAAGAAGAAACACTCCCTGTACATACATTTCCAGCAGTGTTCACAGATGGGTCAAAGATAAACGAGGAAGTAAGATGTGCATTCAAAGCACTTTTTTCAGAACAAGAAACAATATAATGGAAGGGGCATCTAAGCAACAACAACAGTGTTTTCGAAGCTGACTTTTAGTCATAAAACTTGCTACTAAATGGGCCCATCGGAGGATTTTTAACTTTTTTTTGAAATCCAAACCCTTCACTAACTTGTATCCTTAAAATACCGAACCGCCCGAAGTACTTTTCCAGTTTCACAGCAATTTCCTCCCTTCCCTGTCCATTAATGCAGAAATAAGTGTGAATATTTCTGATGACATCCTTTCTAAGCTCTAACAATGACTCCATTAGCCTTTGACCCCATTCTTTATACACCTATTCTGAAGGTCTTAAACTGAAATCATAGAATCAAAAACAAAATGTCATGTGCAACCTAAAGAAACCACAATTAAACCTCTTAGGACAAGCTGTCTGCAGTAAAATGATACAATGAATTTGGAGAAACTGCACCTGCTACTGCATACCTTAGGGGGAGGGAAGAAAACAAGATCACAATCTTGGCCGTTTTCGGGCATTGCGGTCGTTTAAATAAAGAGCTGTGTAGGGTGGTTTGGTCGTTAATAAATATTACCATCTACAGTGAAAGACAGGTAGAAATAAAAGCTATTGATGATGTAAAAAACAATTCACCAATAGTGCAAGAAATCTATGATATAATATCAAAGAACAAAGGACAATTATAAAAATAAAGTGGGCAAAAGCACATGCAGGACAGATCCAAAACAAAGGAATTAGCTCAAGACTCTTCACTATCATCATTCAATGTCCCATTCAAAAATCGACTGTGAAACATTGAGAAAACTTACATCCAAAAAATGGCACATTGAATGGGAAAATGCAGAAGTAGGTAAAAAACTGCTTTCACCAGAAGCCATCCACTAAGGACCCATGAGAATATGAGCAAAATGGCACAGATATGGAAATAGTTAAATCACATTTTGTATTTGAATTTCAGCCTAAAATATTATCCCCTATTAAAATCATAGCTCTTTTGTTGAATGAAGTTTTGAGTGAATCCTTTTGTGTAACAGAATGAGATAAAATACATACTCTGCAGACAACATATTTAAAGAGAATAAACTAAACAGTTTTAACCACTTCCTTGAAGCAGCTTTGAAACTTAATAATGTATACAAAAGACCTATCAAGGAAATGTATATATTTATCTGGTACCATCATAATAACAGCATGAAATAAAAAAGTATATAATTACTTTTTGCAGCATAAAATTTTTTTTCTAAATTGAAATAAGTAAGAAGGCTGATTTTTTCCCTAATATTTAAGAAACCCAAAGGAAATTCAAGCAGCGTAAAAACGTTTCTACACTGAAATAATCATGAAGGTTGATTTTCCCCTTAATATTAAGAAACACTAAGGAAATTCAATCTTATTTCCTAAATCATTATTTCTAAAACTGATCTGTTTCATGCAAATTTAATCTAAAATCAAAACATATATAATTAACTTGCTGCAAGTTTTCATTTTTTGCCCACTGAAGTATTAAATACACAGAACAAAGGTATGACAGTCTTGTGTGCAATTAATGTTTAAAATTCATCATATCCTTTTAATCACAGGTAATTTTTTACAATAATTTAAAGATTATCTCATCTCTATGAAAGATATTTCTTAGGAAAGGCAATGAAGTTTTCTTTGAAGCCAGTAAATATTTTAAAAACATGGGGTAATTTATAAAAAAATTGTTAAATCACACTTTGAATGCTATAAAGTGATATAATTTGGTTCTATTTATATATTTTTCATATTCTTAGTTAATTAATTTTAGTACATACTCAAAAATAATATCAAAATTAATAAAAGTTAAAATTTACATCATATTGAGATATACAAAAGGAATATATGAAAAATAAACTATTGAGACTTCCATCAATATCAAATAAAAATTCTATTTTATAAATCTATGAATACCTTTTTGCAGCTCCAACCATCATTTTCTTGACATATACTTATTATTGATGTATTCTGAGATCGTTTTAACCATGTTATTGAAAGAGCATCATTGTCAAGCCACTGAACTTCAGTAAAATAATACTCTCTGTAAAAGAAACTTTAATAAATATTTTGTGCTCTTTGTTTAAAAACTAATATGAAATTCAAAAGCATTAAATTTCTTCACAAACACAACTATGAAAGTAACAATTTTCTAATACATTTTACATATCAAATTATTATATCAAACATTCATATATGCAGGAATAAAATTAACATACATGTTAATAATAAAATTTTTCATACAGTAAAAATATATTTTTTTAAAAATCTTTAGTGGCACAGAAATAATTACATGAAAGTGATAGGAGTCAAAATATTAGTTAAGAATAAAATTAACAACAAATGTAAGGGAAGTGATAGGAAACATACATGATAAAAGTAGGTTTACATGAATTTTGATGTGATAATCACATATTTCATTCTCAAGACCAAAATATGTTTGGAGATAATAAATGACATAGATGCATGCATTAGAGTACAATTCAACTGAAATGTTATTGAATTATTATTTCAAATTATTGATTTTAGAAATATCATGGCTATAAACATTAACCACCTTAAAGTATCCCAAAGAAAGAAATCTGTAATTGCCATGTTAGGAGAGCATGTCTGACTGACTTCCTTTAATTTCATTAGTATAAAAAATCTTCTGATATGCATATCTCCAAAATTCATTGAGACTGCACACTAATTCATAATTTGTAGATGAGATTTATCATGATGATTTTTCTTCATCTGATCTTGAAATCATATCATTTGAAATAAAACATGACTACTTCTGCACAGTTGAGAGAAAGTAACAAATGAAGCCAAATAGTGAAATGGAAAACACTGTTGTGTTGCTCAGATGCCCCTTCCATTATATTGTTTCTTGTTCCGAAAGAAGAGCTTTGACTGCACATCTTACTTCCTCGTTTATCTTTGACCCATCTGTGAACATTGCTGAAAATGTATGTACAGGGAATGTTTCTTCTTTTATTTGTTATTGTTTTGAATTGCAGAAACTACAGGGTGTCTTATATTATGGGTTCCAAGATACTCAAAATCTAGGGACAGAAGTCTTGGTCTTCTACCTGTATGTATTGCTTGAGGGGTTAAAATGTGGCTATGCCTGCATCTTTTTCTGCTTTCAGATAAAGAGGTGGGATTCCTGTTAGTACAGAGTGCTTATATTTGGGCTAGTCCTGTATGCTTTAGGCTGTTTGAAAGAGGAAGGGGTGTTAAATAAGTAAAATAATTTTCAGGAATGTTAAACTTACTTAAACATTCCTGAAATATTTATTCAAATTTTATTTTGAAAAATAAGGAAGCATATATTGTATAACTGCTGCAGATGAATAAAATTTAATTCAGGGGCCTATTTAAGTACTTTTTATTTCTTTTCTCATTTATTTAAATAATCTTTTAAATAAAATCTTTTAAAAAAATGTAAAACTAAATTGTGAAGATGATTACCAATCAAAATACTATTTTAAACAACAGACTTTAAGAACAATAGCAGACATAAAATAAACCATTGTAACTTTTGAAAAAGATGGAGGTTCTTTTTCGGGGGGCATTTTCCACATCTTTTGAAGAGAATTTCTTTTGGTGCAATAGTCTGTTCAGAAATGAAGATGCCAAAAACCAAGGGCATTAAATCTAAACTATGCAGAAGATGTTGTCCCATTGATTTCAAATAGTGCTGCTGGTGCCAGAATAGTAAGTAAGTAATAACAGGCCTGAGATTATTCTGGAGCAAAAGCCCCTGCTTCTTGACCAACCTGAGTCTTTTCTTCCTTGTTCGTATCTATGAAAATGTGTTTTCAGGACACTTTCATATTAATTTACTATTTACTATTTTTGCTCACAGGTTGGCAATGTTGACATCCATAGCCTTAATAGATACTCATAAGTTACTATCACTGATATGGCTCAACCATTAAAATACTGAAGCACGGCTGTTTCCCCAAGATATGTACGACATAACATTTCAAATGTTATTACTGCTCTCTGCAAGTCTAAAAGAAAATCCAGCCCATTCTGTCATATCTTTATAGATATAGCTACCTTCCACAATGAAACATACTTCTACTTGCTATGACCAAATACGGCTATACATTCTGAACCTGAAGTTGACCATGGATGTCTAACTTTTACAAACTTTGATGAACAGTCCTTTCAAAACCAAATACAGGGTTAACACATCTAACATTGGGAAAGAAAAACAGAGGCATAACTTTTCAGTCAATTATTGTATATTTTGCAAATTGGCATTTACACATTTACATTTTTGAAATGATACTCTTTTTGATACAGATAAAGCAATTTTTCTTGCTTTTTAAAGATGCTTATAAAGGAACTAACTTTAAGTTTAGTGCTTACATTCATTTATTTCAAGTACATTTAGAGAATAGAATATTCAGTGACACTGAAGAGACCACTGTCAAAAAGCTCATTAAAGATGACAATTTTAATTTATAAGAATAAAATCATAATAGATTTCACAATTCATACTAACTGACAGAAGGTTTGTAATATGAATAACTTTATATTCATAGGCTGAAAATGCATAATTTCATTTCATAAGATATGAATTTGTATGATCTCAAACTCACATCATTGTTTCAATTTTCTGTTCATAATTGTTCTGTTACAGAAATTCTTTAATTTGGTAATAAAAATTAGGCTGAGAATTCTGTTAAATCCTTACTCAGTTTTTACATGTTTTTAAGTCAATAAAAGAATTCTTTACATAAAAATTTTTTGTTACAGTTCACACATACGCGTATGTATATATACATTTATTAAATGGTAGTAGTCATGTTTATAATATTACAAAGATTAGGTTTCATATGTGTAATATACGCTGGTGTGCAAAAATTAAGGACGAGACGGTTTTTTCAATATAACTTTGTACAAAAGCTTTCCAAATCAATACATTTAATCCCGTAAGATCCCCAATACGTAAGGACATGAGTAATGTAAGCAACACTTACTAAAAGAGAAATCAGAGGGATAAAAAGAAGCTTTATTGAAAAAGTAGCATGGAGCGCAATGCGACTGAAGGCCGAAACATCCCTGTGATGGGTGTCCAGCAAGAAGCATCCAGTCTTTAATAGGGGATATGATCTCCCCTGACTGCTAGGCAGGTTTCACATCATTTGTGCATGCTGGATATGTGGTTGTTAATGAGCTGTTGAGATACTGCTGCTCGTTCCTCTTGTAGCACCAATCGCAGTTTCGGAATCGTTACTGGCGATAAGTTACGTGCTGCCACGGGTCTCCCTAGTAAGTTCCGTACATGCTTGACGGGATTTAGATCCAGAGACCTTGCCGACCAATCCATGTGTTCAATATCTTCACTCTCCAACAGCTCTTCGACAGTAACTGTGCGATGAGGTGGAGCGTTGTCGTCCATGAAGAGGAACTGAGGACCCATAGCCCTTGTGAAAAGACGCATGTAAGGAAGAAGAACCTCGTTACAATAGCAGTCCCAGGTGACGAACCTCCTTGGGAGATATGAAGGTCGGTCCGGCTACCAAGCATTATGTCTGCTCGAACGAGAACTCCGCGACCTCCAAAACAGTCCCTTTTGATGATGTTGAAGGGGTTATTGCGTATTCCCCGCTCTGTCCAGATGTGTATGTGTCTAGAATCGCAACTCAGACTAAATCTGCTCTCATCTGTAAAGAGTACTCGTCCCCATTCATTGTCTCTCCAATTCTAGTGTTCCCGGCACCACAGAGAATGCCTTCTCCGATGGGCAGGCGTTAGAGGTACACTCTGTACAGGGCGTCGTGCAAACAGACCACCACCAAGCAGTCTTCTGGCGACGGTAAAACGCGATATCAGTCGTCCAGTCGCCTGTGTCGTGAGTCTAGCGATTTCTCCCGCTGTCTGCCGCCTGTTTCTTCTGGCCTGTAAGGCAATATACCGGTCATTTGCGGGTGTGGTTCCTCGTGGACGACCACTACTAAACCCCCGGATAGCTGTTCCTGTAGTTTTAAATTGTCTCCAAAGTCGTGAAATGATGCTGTGAGCAATTCCGAACTCTGCAGCCACACTTGTCACACTGTGTGTTTTGTCCTTCCTCCAACTTCCCAATGATTCGACCTCGGGTAAAAGCATCCAAATGTCGTCTAACAGATTGATTATTCGCCATTTCTCGCTGAGGCAGCAACTCGGTGTGATTTTAACTGCTATACGGCGTGCAATCTCTTTGCCAGAAATACTGATCTTACACCGACAACATGCTTTATACTACTCAGACACTCCCCCATTACGTCTACCTGCATATCTGCGCATGTGCTACCGTACATCACCTTACTTAATCTCCTGATTGGTCTTTCTGTCCGCTCTGCCTCTTCGTTCAGCTGATATGCTAATTTTTCAACTTCATCCTTAATTTTTTCACACCAATGTATATTGCTGCATGCGAATAGGCTCGTAATAGATTGAACGCACACAGGTCCGATGATAGGTTGATAAAATTTATTTTATCAAAAGAAACACTTCAGAATTCTAGAACTTTCCACGAAAATACTCATACATATTCATACATGTTCACAGTAACATAGAGTACAATCAGTAGTTACACTTCAAACTACTTAGAGCATTAAACAAAACACAAGCAAAGCAGATCTAAAAGACAAAGCTTTCAATACTCCAAAGACTCTCTGAACTAACAACTCACAACAACAACTACTAAGAACATATGTTCTCTCAGGCCTTATATAATTTTCACCCAGCCACCAAGATATTTCTAGTACATTCTCAAAATTACTGGCAGGCATATGAGTGTTACAGTAACAGATGAAATAAATTACAATACCTATTACGATGATACAGCGACTGGAACAAAATGTTGCCACGTTTGGCGATTTCTTGCCAAACTGGTGACAAAAATTAGTTGCCCAAACCACTTCCAGCTTGGTGATATTTCACCAAATTAGCAAGACAGCCATTTACTCAGTGTTAAGACTTACACCTGTATTCTCATTTTTCTGGCACAACATTCTCCCTCTAGATTTTCATGTTACATCATACCAGAAAATTATTCATATATGTACAAAATTCATAACGCTGCCCCTTCCCGATGACTGCACATCCCGGGCAGTACAATCCCTGGACAGGAAGCCATACTTACGACTATAGACTATTAATACAATACTAAAACAATAATTTCAGTAAATGACATGAAAGAAATTAAATGCTAAAGCAATAAATGATGTGTAAATTTACAAATTCATATACAAATAGGACCATGGCCTTAATATACTATTTAAATTTTACTTACTATGTATTATGGTCATAGTAAGCGGCTAGCCTCTTGTAATGAATAAATATAGGCTTAGAATTCAGTGACTTATGGATCTGAACTGTAATGTCATTCAGCCTGTTTACGACTGTGTAAAGACCATCCCAAGGTAACAGTTTAACAGAATCCTTTCTTTCAAACCAGATTCCATAACCACACCTTGTAATCTTTCATGAATCAATGTCCTGTAGCTTTTTTTGTCATATTGGGTCTTCATCTTCTATGTTGTGAAACTGGCTCACTCTCGTGTGAAATTGTGCATCAATTCACAGCATACCTATAGATCTTGGAAGCACTCCTCAGGTGATGAAGTTGCATCTGTAGGGCAACTAAACAAAAGATCACAAAGCAGACAAAGTTGCTGACCGAAGAGCATTTGGGATGGAGAGTAGCCAGTAGTCTCATAGACTGCACTAGGATAGGCCAGTAAAAACAATGGAAACTTCTTATCCCAGTTCTTTTGGTTTCTGGAAACCATCAGCGAGAAGTTATTAAGGAAGGTTCAATTAAACCTCTACTGCGCTGCCTGACTGGGGATGTAAAGGTATCATTTGAGTTTTGTTGATGCCCAGTAACTTGCAGAATTATTTAAATACAGCCAAGATAAAATTAACTTCCTTTATCAGAATGTAACTGAAGAGGCACTCCAAACCTGGAAATCCAATGCTATATCATTACCTCTGCTACTGTGACAGCCATCTGATCAGGAACATGAAATGCTTCAGGTTAATTGGCTAAGTAATCAATGACAAAGTGGATGCATTTATTGCCATCAGCAGTTTGTGACAGAGGTCCCATGATGTCAAAGGCAATATGTTCAAAAGGCATTCCTACATTGTAATGCTAGCTTCTTTCAGCAGCGTTTTTTATATCCTTTCCAACTCACACAAGTATCGCATGATTGACACCACTTTTGCACATCAGCACTTGCATTACTCGAGTAGAAGCACTCTCAAACTCTATGCAAAGTCTTCATTATTACAAAGTGGCCTCCTGTATGACTGCTATGCAGTTCTTTAACGATATCGAGAATCTTGGAAGTCTCAGCTGCCATTGAAAAGCTTTTCCATCAACTGAGTCGAATTTCCAGTATAAGATGTGTTTCACATATGGTGCGAGTCCCAAAGAGCCCAATATTGTTTTGTTGTAGGACTAGAGATCAAAATGTCCTGCCAGGTAAGTTTGCTGTTTGAAGACTCCATTACTTCAATTATGGGTTTAATGTGGCCGTATACCAACTGGACTTTCCTTTGTTCTTCACCACTCCATGCGTCTTGATTAGCTGATGCTGAAGTTGTAACATCTTAAGACCTGATTAAGGAGCTTGTATTTCCCTTTGACCCTGGAACAACAATGGCAGCTTTCTGGGCAAGGTCTTCTAGATATGGCATCAGTGTTTCCATGTGATGATCCCTTGTAATGTTGTCTCTCATGTGATGATGATGATGATGATGATGAATAGTGATGTCATATTCCTGGAGTCTCTGTATCCACCTGGCTATTTGATCTCCAGGATTCTTGAAATTTAAGAACCAGGTCAATAATGCATGATCTGTGTGGAGCATGAATTTTCTAGCGTCGAGATAATGATGGAAATGTTCTACGGTTATAACTATGGCAAGCAACTCTCTCTTGGTAACACAGTGATTTCTCTTTGGTTTATATAGATATCCAGTATGCCACGATTGAATGTTTATTTCTTGGGACAAAAAGGCATAAACACTCTCACTGATTGCATCCATGTTGAGAATAAATAATTTAACGCTGAGGATACATTAGGATTGGAGCAGATGTTAAAACCTTTCTTCGGTTTGTTAAATGCATCTTCCCATTCCTTTGTCAACAAGAACTTCTGCTAGCTGTCAACTTGTGAAAGGGTCTTGTAATGGAAGAAAAGTCCTTGACAAATCTCCTATAAGACATGCAAAGCCCCAAAAAACTTCTTAGCTGATGGACATTTTCGGACATCTGTGATCTTTAACTGCAGATGGTTTTTCTGGATCAGCGCACACACCTTCGGCAGAGATGACATGTCCAAGGTATTCCCTGTCTGAATAGTTTACTTTTAGCAGGATTCAACTTAAGATTGGCTCTTTTCAGTTTCTGAAGCACCTTTCTAAGATTTTCTAAATGTTCTTCAAAACTCTTCCCGACAATGATGATGTCATCTAGGCATAGCAGGCAGGCTTCATAAGAAATACATTTCTAAACAGTCTCCATGATGCATTCGAATGTTGCCGGTGCATTGCAGAGGTCAAATGGCATCACCTTGAACTGCCAAAATGCCAACAAATGGTCGCCAAGTCTGGTGACTTTAGGCGATTTCTCGCCAAATTAGCGAGATAGTCATTTACTCAATGTTAAATAGACATGCCCCTGTATTCTTACTGTTCTGGCAAGCTTCACTCTTTAAATTTTCATGTTACATTAAACAAAAGAAATACAACATTTTCATGCATAATTTCACTAAAATTATCTATCTACGCAAAAAATTTGTAACGATATTAAATATTTTAATACCAGTCGTAATTACAGTTACAAAATATTGAGGTTTCTTATCCCATAGCCGATAACAAATTTGTAATACGTAAAATGCTATTGAATATCATTAAGATACACAAAATCTATTTAAATTATTAAAGAGTTTAAAATGCGGATGAACACAAATTAAAAATTGCATGAAATATTTTCTTAAGACTTAAAAAAAATTCTTTCATTATATAGAACTGAGGAAAGAAAGTTGGTAATTTAATTTTTTTATAAAAATGAAATATTAGAAATTTTAAGGATAAAAGTCTCTACTCACACATCTTTATATTCTTTAGGTGGTTGAACATTAACAGGATCTCTAGGTAAAGTCAAGTCAATGACAGAAATAGCAATAGTAGGATTTGTTCGACCAGCCTATAAATTATAAAATTTCCTTTCCATTAAATTTTTTTAAATCCACAAAAATTTTTAACATTTTCAAGTTCACTTTAATCTATTAAACATAGCAACTGTCTAACTTCACAAATGAGAACTGTAAATGAGTTTATATTTTTTACGAAATAATAAAAGATTACATGGTGAGAGTCTTAACTGTATAAAGGTTTGATAAGTTTTATAACATAAAATTAAGAAATTGCTGTAAAGAAAAATACAATTGATAATGATTTATAAAAGTTAAAATCAATATTGCAATGTCAGTTTTTAATAGGCTAATATTACAGGATAAACGAAAAATATAGAAATAACCATAAATTTAGCACTTAGAAAAAACCTTCATGACAGAATGACTTAGTTAATGATAAAAATTAAAAGCGTTCATCTTGATTTGATGTCACAAACAATCAATCACTGCAGGAAAGATCCAAATAAATGCCCTAATATATTAATCTAATACAGCTAATTTTGACTTCATGCTTAGGTAATTAGAAAATAATGACGTTTTTGATAACTATAGTTGGATATGAGCATATATTCACACATTATTCATATTTTATGATAAAAATATGGATGATGTGTTATCACTTTTCATAGTTAAAAAAGACATAAATAAGAGATTTAGATACATTTGATTTTAAATCTAAATTTCTTCCTACTCAGGAAATATATTCCATTATTCCAAATGATTGTATGAAAGTTTTTTTTTTAATTGTTAAGTTTGCCAACCATGTTTTGCAATTGTATATTAAGCAGTTCTTCTTAAAATTAAATGCCAGTGAAGACTTTTAATTAAAGTTGATTAAATTAGTGAATGGCATAAGAAAATTTTCAGCAATACAAATATTAAAACATTCTTGAAATATTTACTTAAATTTCACTTTGAAAAATAAGGAAATATAAATTCCAGAACTGATGCAACAGGACAAACTTTAATTCAGGGTTCTGTATTTCCTGGTATAGGTGCTCTAAGCAAACTTTCAAAGTAAAACAGAAGCACACACTGCAACCAATAAAATAATCTAAGGGAAACAAACTACATATTCTAATCATATTATAATATGAAAAATTGATTTAACTACATTTTTAACAACATTTGTTAGTAGCCTACCTTTGGATACCTCAAACTCTTGAGTTCTGGATACACATTATCAGTTTCTGTATAGGAACCATAGTACGGATATTGTAGGATATCCACATTTGTATCATTGAATGTAGCAAAGCATAGTTTCCTTCCATCTTTTGACCACCACAGAGCATGAGAAGAGCTCAAAATTTCTTCTGCAATGCACACAGTACTTTAGCATTAAAATTCAATTCTGCTTAATGAACACATAAATTATACATTTAATATTAAATGATGCTTTATTCAATTTACAGTACTTTTTAGTTTTCCCATTTTTATTTGAAGGTATTGCTTTCACACTTTTCAAAAATAATTTGAAAAAATTATTCAGAAAAACAACTACTTTATAAATTTAACATTACCAAAAGAATTATTTTCTATATGGTGTAAAAAAGAAAATCAATCTGGTTATTAACAAATAAAGAAGTAACACTGTTTATTAATCATGTAACTGTCTTTTTAATAATATTAATGGCAAAAAAGACCATCTATAAACTGTGAAACGCAAACTTAAATAAATGAAATAGGCCATATGGGAGATAGCACATACTATAGTATCAAAACCACTGGTTTTGTAAATGAATACTAAAGATTAAATTCTTATATTTTTAAATAAACTAAGACTTTTGCAAGCATATTGACTTTAATTGACATAGAATATCACACTTCGGCAAATATTAAAGAATTTATAATGTCAAACTTAAAAAAAGGGGGGGAGACGGGTGTCTATTTTAAGCTTTACACCAAGTTTTAACCAATTTTAGAGCATGTATATAGAATCATAAGACAATGATACTTAATGATAACAGGCATTTTATGGCTTTTATAGTCTTACAAGCAGTGAATTATTCAGTTGCAAATATTACTGCTATAAATATTGGGTCATCCAATAAATAATGCTGTTTTTTTATACTTCTTTTATTTTTCAAGATGAACAAAATTCTTTTTAAATCTAAAACATATTCTCCTTCATCTTCTGCTAGTTTCTCAACAATTATAATGGAATTTTTCCAGCAGGGTTTGCAGGATGTCCTCATTAAGTTCTACAGATCTTCCACAAATTAGGCTCATCTTCTAGGCTAGAGCTTCTGGCTTAGAATTTCTAGAAAAACTGCTTACATTGGCTTATGCTTACTGCCCATTTCCCAAATATATTCCCAATATTCCAATTAATAATTACTGAACTCATAAAGCAAAATATGCCAAATATGCTCCTTTGTCATTTCTGTTATAGCTTTGAAAAAATAACTTAAAATTAAACCGCTTTGCACTAAGAATAAGGTAAAATTTCTAACTGCTTTCATAGCAAATTGATTCAGTAGGTAGATTATCCCATTTCCCTTCAACTTTTCATGCAACTGAAAAAAGAGCATTATTCATTGGGATGGCCCAATATAACCACCTTAACTAATTTTCACAGTCTCAATTATTATTTGCTGTTTAATTTATAAGAAAAAAATTACTGTAAAGTAATAGTTCTCAGGTGAAATAGTATATATGCATTTAACAGTTGGAAAGCATAGTTTGATTTGCTTTCCAAACTGAAACTTATCTTAAAATTAAAAAAAAAACACTATTCTTAATCTCATAAATTAAACAATAGTACAAAAATTAATATTTGGGGAAGCTGCACTTTTGATTCAGAATGCTGTGCAAACAGATGTATCATGCTAGAACTCTAAACATTTTGTAATTTAACAGAAACTAGTAAAAGGCAGTTTTAATAAATATGAAGACCACATGGCTATCTTTGTTGCAAGCATTAAGAACTACTGATATGATAATAGTCTAACTGCTTTTAAAAATAAAAAAACAGAACTAGAATCTTGACAATAGTAATCGGCCCTTGATCCTATACTTAAGATGTATTAATATCATTCGAACAAGGGGGGATTAACTGTTTGATGATGGTGTTATAAAAGAAGTTGAATTTGTAGAAATAATTAACAATTTTTACAGTACATTCCCATAAAACACTGAAAAATCAGGCAAACCTTTTGAAGGTCTGCAACATTTTAAGAGGGCTTTGTTAAATAATTCTACTTCTTAATGTAAAGTTAAGAAATTTTTTCAAAATACTGTCAAAGTTGATACTTTATAACTATTTTGATATTTATATTCAAGCTCAAAATGATAAATGAAGACGTTATTTTTCAATGAATTAAAATCATATTAAGAATATATGTGTCGTGACGTCTGAGAACTGGAGGAAATACTATGTAAAACTAATAAGAGGTGAACTGATACATTTCAAATTATGAAATATAGTCTTCAGTTTCAGGAATATAATAATAAATATTGTGACTCTTATTTTAGCAATATCTGGCACTAAAGTATCACCAGAAAAGGTGTTTTCTTTACTGAATTAGGTTTGGTTAGATGAAAAAAAAAATCTCTATTCACACTGTAAAGGCAATATTTATAGCAAAGTGTTATTTTAAAACCACTTCCTGTATGGAATTCTACACTATTTGCTAAGAAAAAGATAACCCTTCTGGAATAAATTCATTTGTTTAAAAAATATGATTTTCAACAGAAAATTAATGCCCTTAATCTTGATTACATAGGAATGAAAATGATAATATGTGAATACAATTGCAATAAGGTTAAATAAATGAAAATCTGGCTAATTTAACAAATTAGCTACATTTTAGCTTACTGCCATGAATAATGAAATAATAATTAACAATGACTTTTTGAAAACAGATTGTCACATTAAGCCAGTTTCATGAGAGAGTCCTCCAACCCTTTTTGAAAATCTGGTCAGCCTAATTTACAACAATTTTCAGTTGCTTTTTACTTCCTTGTACAAAGTAAAGGAAGTATTGTAATCACGAAAATTTTCGGGTATCATATTTCAATGAAAATATCCATTTTGACAGCTATCAAATGCAATTTAATGATATTTCTTGTGACAACTGTACGTAAGGACAGAATAAAGGATTAATTTTCCCAAAACGAGTTGCAAAAAGGATTTAAAATGGATTCAGAAGAGTGACATCTCTACTCACGTACGTACGTATTTATCTCGCATAACTCAAAATAAGTAGCCTCAGAACTTTGAAATTTTGTATATATGACTGCTATAATATGTAGTTGTGCACCTCCTGTTGTGGTTGCAATCGGCTGCACCAAAAGTATATAAATACAGGGTGGTCATAAAGAAACTTTGCCAACATCTGCACTTCTAGCATTCGTTCTGGTTAACCAATTGAGATGACATTGCAAATATAGCTATTTGGAGGTATGCGCTCGAAATTCGGAGAATGGCAATGCAGAGGCGCTCACGGTTACGGTTATAGTTACAAAAACTCGAAAATGTGGAATGGCAACATCAACTATTTCCGGTCACAAAATGTTCAGCTCATGCAAAAACCTTAAATAGTGTTGGAATAGTACTAATATGTCCCAAAACTGACGTGCTATGCATACACAAAAAAATGAGTTCTGAAAACTGGCCAATGAAATGCAATCTGGGAGCATGCAGAAAATTTGCATATGACAGAGACAAAATACTGATCAATGATGAGAACACATATCGGGCAAAAGAATACCTTAATTTAGATTAAACATTTTCAACGTGGGTGCCATCACAGACAAGTATGCTCTGCATTGGGAGATGGAAGAGAATACCTCTGAATGCAACATGGCATGAGGGATGATTGCAATCTCATGCTGTATAGAATCCTTTAAATCCGACAAAGTTTGAGAATTGCACAGGTAAAATCTGGATTTGAGATTTTCCCAAAACAGAAATCCACAGACGTCAGATCGGGGATCCCGGAAGCCACGGAAAAGAATAATGGCATGAGATGATATGACCACACAAATGCTGCTCCAGGACCCTTTAACAAACCTCGCTATGTGTGGAGGTGCACCATCTTGCACCCAAACGATATCATTGAGTGCATTAGTAGCGTTCATCCCATTTTGATAATATAGTTTTATTAATTCACCACAAACTTTCTCAGGAAGAGTAATTTCGTTGCCATGTGCGAGTTCCCAAATGAGGACTCCACGTACCCACCTGGCATTTCATCGGTTTCTTAAGCTGAATATCTGCCAATTGGTGTTCTGTGATTGGCATCTTGCTTCTGTTATTTGGAAATTTTCTGCGTGTTCCCAGATTGTGTTTCGTTGGTCGGTTTTTAGAACTCTTTTTTGTTGATTGCCCATTTTTGGACATATCAGTACCATTCCAATGCTATTTAGGGTTTTCGCATGCTCTGAACATTTTGCAACTGGAAAACGTTGGCATTGTCATTTGATATTTTTGAGTTTCTGTAACTTTAACCATAACTGTTAGCGACCCTGTGTTGCCATTTACAGAATCTCGAGTGCATAGCTCTGAATAACTATATTTGCAATCTCATCCCGATTGGTTACCCGGAACAGACGCTAGAAGTGTAGGTGTTGGCAAAGTTTCTTTATGACCACCTTGCATATATATCCACTCTGTTACTCGGCTCTGTGAGCCCAGTTTTCTTCATTCTTATATGTTGGTAAATTGTGCATTTTTTGCTTTAAAAGTGATTGAATTATGTTGTTCTTATCTTCCAGTTAAAGTTTATCTATATATTTAAATTTTTAATAAATATATTTTGAGGTTTTATATATTTTTGCCTTGCCACAAAGTGAGAGCTGAATTAATTGAATGAGAAATACATCTCTAACGAAATTCGAGGAAATAAGTTTAAATGAATTTCAGCAAAAAGTGCGTACAATTTAATATCCCATACAAGGAAGTCATATGGTGTACACATCAGACTTTTTTACTTAATTCTACATACCATTACTAGCTTGAAAATGTATTGAATGGCTACTAAATAAACCATGTGAAGTAATTTCTTCATTACGATAGAACTAAAGAAATCAGTAGGAAAAAATAAAAAGAGAAATAAAATATGACAATTTTGTTAATAAGATATATTCTATAAATAATTTAAAATATAAACAAATATTTGAAATTTTATAGAAATCTTAGGATCTGATCTTTTGTTACGCAAGAATTTGGCTCAGATAACAAGTACATTTATGGAATTTAAAATTTCATTTCTCACACTACAGTATCAAAAGAATGCAAACATTTAAGTTTATTTCTTAAAAAGGCAAAAACAGAAATGTACCTTCATACACCCAGTCCGGAATACCATTAAATATTATTCCCTGAACACCATTTGAAGTTATCTGGCGAGGTTTTGCAGAAATTTCAGATAAATAGTATACATTATTATCCAACACATAGACCTAAATGTTTAAAAGTAAATAAATAAATAACTTATGTATGTTAAAAAATTTATCTTAGAATAATATTCATGAACAAAATTTGAAATGAACTTTTTAATGATTACTTTATTTATAAGTATACAAAAAATATACTTACAAGTTGATTTCCAACTGGTCCCCATGCTGCATACTGTAAGCGTAAGTCTGGTGTCTCAGGGAAAAGAGCAGCTAAGTAGCTATAGATGACAAAATAAAAAATACATAAACATTTGCCATTGAAGGTAACATAGAAGAAATAAAATCAAGCAAAAGAATGAAAGTAATAGATAAGCAATATTTACAGCATAAATTTTTTTAAAAAATAATTTTGCACCATCAGTATTATGAACTTATTTTACATAAGTCTAAGCAATTAAGGGTTAAAAAAGGTTGGAAGATAAAATATTTATATACTTACTCACTGCTGATATTGTATAACAAAAATGCTGCTTTAAAAGTGTACCTGAAAACCTATAACAGCCAATCAAATTAATTAAATATGCATACAAAGCAGAAAGTAATTATAGAAATTAAGCAGATTTAGAAAAGAAGAGATAACTTACCCTTTCATATTTATGTGACAGAAGGAGATATTGCCTATCAGGAGACAAAGCAAACTGAGATATGCTGTATTGCCTCTATACAACAAATAGCTTCAGATTAGAAGATGCCACATAAAACTTTTAATACAATAATTGCTGTCTTCTCTTTTAATCAATAATCAAATTTGCAATGAATAAAATCAAGTGCAGAAGCAAAATATACACTATATGAATATAAATTATGATTTATTTTTTGATTACATTATTTCATTAGATGCAAATATTTTTAGGTTCATAAATTTCCCGTAAAATATATGCAATGCAATATTTGAAATGTAAAATAATTATTCCTTACAAAGCATTCCTCTGTGGAGGACTTTCTAAGGAAAATTGACTTGTATTCATGTTACAAATGGGAAAACCATGAAAACCAATTGCAGCCAGCCCATTTGGCTAGATCCGAATGCAGGTCAAATTACCAATGTTCAGTAGTAATAATATAATAATAATATAATAATATCATAATCAGTGATTAAATATTTAATCACTCGACCACTGGTGGGGCTAATCCATGAAAACAAGCATACTTGCTTTAATTTTCCTAACAATTCTGGAAACACTGTTAGAAAGCTTCTTCAAGTAGTAGTCATATTATTTTGGATAGCTTTAACTACCTGAAGACACTGATAGAACTATTTTGATAAGAAAGTGAAGAAGATCAGAAGGTGAAAAATCTAATAAATATCGTAGCTGTGACAAGATACAGATCTGTTTTTGATCAAAGAAACTCTAACTTCTTTGTCGAAAATATGATGTCGCATCAAATGGTCAAAAGATATTTTAATTCCTTTTGCACTACAACATGATCTATGCTGTTCTGGATGATCCCACTTTTTAAACGTTTCTTCTTTAGAAAGTATACTAACCCCCTTTAAAAACAAATTCAATTACTGCACATTTTAGGCATGCGATACAATTCTTCTGTAAACTGTTTGAAGATGGTAATATGTCTAAGAACAGTACTAACACATTCAGATTTGCAGTTTGGAATGAAAGTAATGCTTTACAGGAAATAAATATTTTATAGTTTTTATGAAATGATAGTTTACTCAGGACATCAAAATTATCATTTTATGAAATTAAGATAATAACAATTTTTTAAAAAAATTTTACTATTTACCCGCATATAAATTTCAAATGCTTAATTTATAACTTAACTAGAATTTCTCTACAGTCATCAAATAAATACTTACAACTGTTGTATTAGACATAATAACTTCTTCAGTACTATTTGCCACATTATAGATTCCGATAGCACCAAAAGCATCTTGGAACAAAAACTCATGGTCTAAAAGAAAAAATATATCCCCATTATTAAACAATGAAGAATTTGTATGAATGTTCCTCACATTATAGAAAAACAGTGTTACCTAGAGCCATCAAATTTTTAACACATATAGTCCTTCGCCATACCACATGAAACTCAAAGCTGGAATTCCAATTTGTTTATTTACTTTATGTTTTGTGCAAATTTAATCAAAAATTTTGATTAACAAATTCAGCAGTTTCAAAGTAATATGTAGCCACTCAACAAGACATAAGATATTTGTGTATTAAATCTAATCAACAAACTCATCTCACCAAAAGAAATGTGTTGCCACTTCCAGATACAAAACACTTTCATCTTTCACATGCCAATATGTTGCAATCCAGCAAAATTCAGATATTGAAAATTTTTCTCTCAAATTTAATCAGCCTGTTATTGATTAACAAAATAAACAATTGATTTAAAAGTAATAAATGCAGTTTATCTCTATATTTATAACATGACTGAAATTTGCAGCACATTTATTATTTAACATATTCAAATGCACAATTTGAGCAGTAATAATGAAATGGAAACTGTCATCATTCACTACATAATAGTATCAGTTTACATAATGGATTTATTCTTTATAAATTGCTGTAGTTTGCTAAAGAAATATACAAAAACATACACAAGAAAAAGTACAGTGCATCAGTTTATTAACATCATTTTACTAATAAAATTATGAATTAATTTTAATGATACATAGAAAATAATGCAGCCCTTCCCCCCAAAAAATATCTTATTATACTTAATTTTTTGAAATATTGCAAGTTAATATTTTAATAAATGGAAAAAACAGTGTGAATGGAGAATAAAGTATTACAAAAAGCTTGCATTATAAATGTAGTTTAATAAATTAAAAAATATCCATGGGTATTAATATATTCATCCAACAACACACTAACTAAACACATTAAAAGAGCAATAACAACAATTATGTACATATATGTAATTTTACCTGATATCCAAGTGCCATTGAATCTCCTATAGCTAAAATGACCTTTTACTACTTCTTCTAAAGATATCCTATTTTTTTTAAGATTAAAACCTTTATCACCTAAAGAAAAGAATAGAACTTATTTCTAGCAAGAATTTAATGAACATTTAAACAGTTATAGTTAAACAGTGTCAGTTGACTCACTGAGTTGAAAATTGCTTAAATATTATATCATTATGCAGAGTTAATATTTATTTATTTCATTGACATTAGTATCTTTATCTGTCTCTCCCTCTTTTTCAGGAGGTAAGCACTAAAAGGTATAAAATCACATTTACATTTATTCCCAAATAGTATCACAGGTATAAAGTACATAAGTAATTCTTACGGAAAATGACAGCACTGCATATAATTTTCCCTAAAATCTCTGTTCATACACATAGGGCATTTTCACTTTAGTTAAAACGTTACATTTGTTATGTACAAACTGATTACATTAATATTTTTAAATCAGTTTCAGGAACTCAATTAAGTTCCATAAAAGTTTAGAGTACTTTTACATCAGTTGAAGGAAAACTCAAAAAACTTGTTTTAATGTACAACTGCAGAATCAGGAAAGTTAACATGAAAAATATTTTCCTTGAATTTAATTTTCTCTATCTAAACTATTGATATGGTGTCAAGTCTTTTGTGAATACATAATAAGAAAAGGGTAGTGAAGATTTTTCTTTGACATTCCTTGCAATAAACAATGTGTTTGCAATCACTTATTAGCATAGTTTATAGCTCAGCTGTTTCATTTATGACTGCGCTTTTTTTTTTTTTTTTTTTTTTT
>KK120782.1:185872-208399 GCA_000611955.2 Stegodyphus mimosarum
TTTTTTTTTTTTTTTTTTTTTTTAAGTGTTAAACATGTGTTTCAAGAAGAATTAGAGAAAACATGTTAGTATCCCTTCAAGTAAAAATTTTAAAAACTGATTGACTGGTAAAGAAAGAGGGTATCAAAGATTTTACTGCAGCTAAAATTAAATAATAAGTAACTTTGTATGCTGCACAAGCTATTTCAGTGGCTGGTATTTTTGATTTTCTTTTGCTAATTAGATGCCAAATTTTTAAAAGTTTAATTTTGCAGTCATGATATCCAGGCTTTCTAACAAACAAGGGTTTTGTCTCCATAACAGACCACAAATAACTGTTCAATAGGGTCAGAGGGGCTAGATTCCATTACAAAGAGGGAGTAATTAATGTATCCAAGGATGGACTTTTGCTGTATGACAGAAATTCTGGTTAGCAAAATGCAATGTTATGCTTAAAAAAAAAAAAAAAAAAAAAAAAAAGGACAGTTGTAACAGGCCTCATTTAGAACAAGTCTGTTTTCTAAATCAGCTGTTGAAGCCACAACAAAGACTAGATGTGAAGCTTCTAAATACTGATAAACAGTCATATCCCAGATGAAGTTTAGAGAGTAAAGAACCTTTTTAAAAGGTTATATAATTTTTTGTTGATTAGGGAATGCTGTCGAGAAATTTACATCCTATACCATCATTTTAATCAGAACTGCTCTGAATAATGAAATTTAGTAATAACAGGGAATTTTTCCCATGAAACTTAAAATCTTGTGTTTTCCAATCCTTATTTTGCTGATTTGTTTTCAGTGTAAACATATCAACATGTCAGTGCATGTACCCTTTTCTATGACAATACCACATGCAATGGACCAGTTTGATCCTAATTTTTATTTTAACTTCTCAGTACGATATAAGCATTTTAAACAAAAAATTATACGTAAACAAATTATTTGAATACGTTCTTAAGCATCAGTATGTTACTATGTGTTTTAAAAGAGAATTTTGAAAGTGAAAAAACTAGTTTTAACTCATTTTTCATTTTGTATCCCTTTTTCAACAATCATTCATTTTCTACCATTTTTAAACATATAAACAATTATTATATATAATTAATGACATTTTTCAGTGTTTAAATAATAATAAAATTAATATTTTGATTCATGTTTGTATTAGTAAATTTTGAATAAAAAAAGCTTAAACTTGTACTACTCAACCTTTATATTCAGTTGGCAGATTTAATTGATTTTCTTGGTTACAAATATTTTTTTTATTCAAAATAATTTTCACCACTTCTTTTTGCAAAATAATTCCAGCATATAATGAATGAACAGGTTTTGTACAATGATTTATTGCATTCTTAACAAGCAAATTAAGAATTGCAGTCAGATTTCTTTGGATACTATTCACATCAACGATGAGCTGGAGATTTCTTCAGAAATTTTGCCGGTCTGTCATCTGGCAAATTTAGAATTGTTTTAGAGTTAGTTCTAATATGCTGTGGTTGTTCCCTGTGGTGGAAAAATTCCCAGTTATTACTAAATATCATTATTCAGAGCAGTTCTGATTAAAATGATGGTATAGGATGTAAGTTTCTCGACAGCGTTCCCTAATCAACAAAAAATTGTATAACCTTTTGTTACAAATACTTTTTTTATTCAAAATAATTTTCACCACTTCTTTTTGCAAAATAATTCCAGCATATAATGAATAAACAGGTTTTGTACAATGATTTATTGCATTCTTAACAAGCAAATTAAGAATTGCAGTCAGATTTCTTTGGATACTATTCACATCAACGATGAGCTGGAGATTTCTTCAGAAATTTTGCCGGTCTGTCATCTGGCAAATTTAGAATTGTTTTAGAGTTAGTTCTAATATGCTGTGGTATATTTATGTACTCTGATCTATCAAGAAGATGCCTCTTTACTCAGTCAACAGGAAGTTCCCTCAATAATTTCGTAGTGACACATGATTTCTTTCATTGTAGATTTTATAGATAGTATAAGAATTAAACAGTGCAAAAAATTTTATATATTCCACTACTCTGCTCTTGAAATATTGGCGAAACATCTTCCAAAAATTTGTTCTAGTTTTCCCATCAATAGTACATTAATCAGGAATGCAATATGCTTTTTGAAAATTATAAATTATTTTTTTCAAAAAAAGTTTCTTATCGGGGCTAATCTATCAAATTCTTTTCTTACTTGATGACTGTGTATGCTATCGACTTCCTCATTTATCAAAGCATTTGTGGGAAGATATTACAGCCTCTGCTGCTTCAGTTCATTCTCAGATTCATAATGTAAAATGACTACGGAACATTAGTACACACAATTGGTAAAACTGACCCAAACAGACAAAAAGTTTGTTGGTTAGCCTACATTTAAGGGTGCCCCTTGGATTATCGTTAAGTTGTTTCATTTATCACCAAATTGTTGTTTCATTTGTCACCAAGCTATTGTTTCATTTATGGTAACCTGAATAACTGAATGTTATGGAAACCCTATTATGACGTAATTGGTTGCATAATTGCCGTGAATTTGACTATGGGGAAAAGATTTGCAAGGGCTTGTTTGTGTGTTGGATGCTGGTTACAATGTACATTGTTTATTTTATGGTTTACACAGTAAAATGGCTGAATGCGGTAAGATTAATTTGAAGTTTCTCTACAATTTGGAACGAAAGGGGAAAAAGGTATTAATTGACTGGTGTGTAAATGAAGGTGTTTACTTAGCAGCCATTATAAGTGTTCTGTTTGTATGAAGGAAATGCATATGGTCAAATGTCGGAGGATATTTTTTACTCTTATTTTTGTGAATTTATATGGCAACACCAGTATACAGATTCTAGTTCAAATAATTTTAGGAAGGTTTTGGATGCTGTTGAAGAATCTTGGGTGCTACAGACTGAAAATATGGAAATTTCTAAATAAGGTAAGTGGCTATTTCCTTTGTGTAGTGCTAAGATGCTATAAGATGACTTTTTTATATTATTTCATTGTTTGATTTAAAATGTAGTTTATTGAGATTATATATCTTTTGTTTGGCTCTAGTGTAGAATTGGCTGCTCCTTTGACTTTTTAAGTGAAAACAGATCGATGTGTACATGGACAAAGTCAAAGGAGTGTGAAATTTGCTGATGTTTTTTCAAGTGAAAATAGGTACATGTGTACATGGACACCAAGTTTGTGTAATTCTTTGACTCGTTATTTTTGCTTTGTGTAGTGATGATTTTCGGCACAAAAATCACTGCTACACAAAGCCAAAATAACAAGTCAAGGAACTGCACAAACTCAGTGTCCATGTACTGCCAAAAATTGCCAATTTTTGCCAAGGGAAACATGTAAATAAATTGTTACCAATTTGTTTTAAAATTTTCTGTTCCTAGGAATTCCTGTCACTCAAAAAGGTACCAGAAGTGACAGGTGCAAGTTTTGAGAAATTTCTAAAATATCTGTGAATAGTAGGAAACATCAGGTCAAAAATACTCGATGCGTTTGCTCACGGGTTAAACAAATTCGGGACAATCAATATGATTAAGATGCTTCAGGCATGTGTAAAATAAATTTCTATTGTATTACATTTGGAAATGAAAATGAAATCTTAAAAATATTTAAGTAAAGCTAAAGCCTTAGAAAGAGTTAATTTGTATTAAATTTAAACTTAACTGCTAATTTTATGTTTTTGATTACTAAAACTAAGTTTTAACTGATAAAAAGTTGATGAGCTATAAAAAAAATTCCCCAAACTCTTTCCAAGTGAATCTTGAACACTTTACAAATAAGGAAATAATTTTCCTAACTTTAAATATTTTTGCGTTCTTTTAAAATGCTTGCAAATGTTACACATTGGTTATTACATTCAGCAGTAAGATAATGACCACCAGTATGACTAGAATCCCTTACATCAAATCCACATGAAATGCAAGGTAACATTTTCAGAAGAATGTACTTTTGGGGGGATTATAAACTATTATTAATAACATGCCAAAACTATCTGGAATCTGACACTTCATAATTTCTTGATATATATCTTAACAAATACTTCAAATAATACGAATTTTAAAGCAGGTTATTTTATAAATGCAGACTTTTAAATAAATGTGCATTATATTGCGTGAAGAGATATATAATTTGAGAATAGTTTACATTGCTATAAAATACAATATAACAATTTTTATAAGAATGTACAGGTTAACCAATATAAATTCTAAACTGCAAAACTTATAAAAGCCTTCTGACAAAAAAGATCAAATGCATTTTCTTTTGTAACAATTTGTTTAGTAGAATAGTACAAGAATATTCGAATAACATACCTGGCGTTAATAGGACTATAGCTGCAACTATAAGGGCACAAACCACAACAATTACTAAAAGTGCTATTCCAATACCACGCCAGTTTTTCTGATCTGGTCCGGCAGCAACAAGCTCCTGAAAGTAAGGGGGAAAAAAAAATACAGCACCTTTACAACTACAAAATTATTTCACATGGATTAAAAAATATCAAAGAAACTGTTTTACTCTTCTTCCACAGATATTTTACGCATTTAATAAATCATCTATACTTATACCGATTGCACTTGGAAGTGCAACACTTAAAATAAAACAGTCAAATAAACTCAGAAAAATCAATTTCTATTTAACAAAAGGCAAGATTAATTTAACTCCAAATGAAACAATCCAGAAGTATTTAAAAAGCTTAGTTACATTCATCTCTTTATTAGCTAAGATAATTAATATCGAAACACTACCGAAAAATGAGTTAAAACATATTACTTTTGAATTTTATCATTCACGGAAGTAATCGATATCCTATAAAATTGCGCCGATGTCACGAACAAGCATGTATCATACAATCACCATAGCGATATCTTCGATTTTGTAAACAACTCTTACCAAAGGCTCCTGCGGTTGTTGATGAACCGCATTGAGCGGTGGTGTTTCTCCCTGATCCAGTTTAGCGTCTGCTGTCATTTTTTCGCGCCAAACTAGACACAAATGTTATGGGAAGCTCTTTGGGCCTTCCCTCATTCACCCAATTCTGATTTACATCTTAAAACCCGGAACGCAAGAGCCTCAGTGAGACCCCAGATGCCCCTCAGCATTTCGACCTCCCTCTTTGGATGCAATCAACAAAATAGTAACGGGTGCTTAGAGGAGGGTTACCTTATATCATCGCCAAGTCAGCCAACAAACGCCATTACGCTACCTGTGGTGTTATTTTATTTATCAGTAAAATGTAAATTAACTCGAGCTCCCCCCCCCCCCCCTCAAAAAAATTTCCTCTCTCTCTCCTTTTTGTAAAGATAGTGCTGCTGCTGAAAATAAATTTTTAGTTATTTAGAACTGTTTGACAGCAGTTACTGCCTGGACAGCAATAAGGATAAAATGCCGAATTAACGGTAAAGTCTCGGAACTATTTGTTCTCCGGCCAAAATTACATACAGTGGCTTATATTTATTTTCGGACACTTGCCTTTCAGTTTTATTTGCAAATATCAATTACGCAATATTAGCAAAATGAGTTCTTTTTTTTTTTTTTTTTTTTTTTTTTTTTTATTTTTTTTTTTTTTTTTTTTATATACTTCTTTGGATATCCCTTATCTAAAATGGTGCTTTTCATGCACTTTGGAACGTAATCAACTAGTATTTTCCTGTAAGAATGTTCCATTCCTACGTAAGAATTGCTTTTAGTAAAACCCCGTTCGAAGAAATACCATGCTTTTTTATTCTTTTCTTCAATTCACTCCATGCATGTTCCATAAGATTTAAGCTCGCAGAATATTTAGGAGTTTTAGTAACCTTTAGGAAATTTTTATGATAATCACAGGTGAATATTTAGGATTGCTATTTTGGCAGAACATGAATATATTTTGCCTTCCGAGTTTTCTTGCACATACTTTCAGGTTTTCAACAAGAATATTTATAGATATCTCCAAGACGGGAAAGTGGTTAATGACTGTGACTGCCGTACCAGAAGGACCCGGGTTCGAATCCCGGCGAAGACATGCATGTAAAATTGTCTGTCCCTTCATAGTAGCGGTGACCGCCTATTAGATGCCTTCATAATAAAATGACCGCTTCTGGCCTTAGTAGTGGCTAAAGCCTAAAATAGCTAGTGCCTGCCATGAAATATATATATATATATATATATTTATACTACCCCATATTATCTTCGATAAATGCTTAATTTCTATTACAAAGGCAGCAAAACATCCTGAACCCATTATGCCTCTACCACCGTGCGTGATAGCGTGCAGCAGGTTTCTCGATTTCAATTATTAAGTCGGCTCTTGCAATATATTAATGCATCTACCTGATCCAAATGTATTAAATTTTGGCTTTTTTTCAAACATAATATCGTTCTAATATGGCAAAACTTTGATCTTGCGATCGTCAGAAGTGTTTTCCTCGTTTTCTTATTGACAAAGAATTTTCTCTCTAATCACCCACTGTATCCACGTGCCTTAAAATGACTGTTCTGTTAATTGCTCCAGAGTTTACTCTTATTGCAAACCGTTCTTCTAAATCTGCTGAATGTATACAATACTAATATTTGGCTCTTGTTTCATTTTTCATAGAATAAATCTGCAATTCCTTGGTGTTAGTTGGAATTTGGCCCAGACTTCGATGCATTGTGAGCGCATCATTCTATAATGTCAAAGATAGTGGAATAATTCTCGTTTTTTTTTTTTTTTTTTTTTTTTTTTAAAAAGAAATAGGAGAAATTTTCTTTTTTTTTTTTTTTTTTTTTTTTTATTTCGAGTACTTTTACAATCTTTGAGAAGAAAAATTATTAAATTTCTAACAAAATTGTTTGTTAATTTGTAGCGTCTTGCTATGTTTATTTTAGATACGGAAATATTAATAATATATTTTGCTTAACAAGTTATAATTTCTAAATGCCGACGATAATTGTTACGATGTGCCCGAATTATAATGCGAGTTATTGATTAACACTTTTTGCAAAAAATATTTTATTGCAAAAAATATTTGCATGACATTTATGTTACAGGCGATTTAGCAAAAACTGCATAGTAACAAAACAAACAAATAAATACAACTGTATATTACATTAACGCAAAATACAACTTATCTAAACTAATTTCGCTGTTTATTACAGAAAATATACTGTTATTCTTTAATTAAATTTACGCTAAATACGAATAAATAACTAAAATAAATGAAAAGTAAGCAAAACAAAATAAAATTGCAAAATTGGTAAGCTTTTTATATGATGTAGGAGGAAGAACAAGCGATGAGGATATCTGGTGTTTCGGACATTTGAACTTTGGATAAATGGAATTCTACTGGAACCATATTTATGCGCCGTAATATATTAGCTTAAGTGTTGATACATAGTGGTAAATTTCAGTTCATATATTATTATTTCTCTTTTAAGTGACATTTTTGAAAGCATCAATAAAAACACATTGTCTTTTTTTCCATATAAAGATTTGGATTCCTTAGATTACGAAAAAGCACAACAGAAAGGAAATATTCCGTGAAGCACTTGCTAAGAAACACTGGTTCATATTCATGCTACATATACGGAAAACGATAAATACTTTCATACAGCCAGCCTGTTCTTTGAGACTTAACTAGGTTTGATTTATTTGATTATGGCAAATCACTCGAGGGCTTATGCCTAAGGCGAGGAATGCTTTCGTGATGGACTTTCTACGGAAAACTGCCTCGTATCCCAGTTAAAACCACGAAAACATCCATGCAGCCAGACATTTTGCGTGGAATCAAACGCAGGTTGAACTACCAGTGTTCAGCAATTTTACCTCTCGGCCGTTAGTAGGCTTCCTGAGATTTGAATCCGGATTTAAGTACCAGCTTAAAATAATAATAATAATAATAATAAGTTTATTCACTACAAGCAATCATTTGGGTTGCGGGAAGGAAAAAAAAAAAAGAAACACTGATAACGATTGTCATATTTAAATCTAACTAGAGCTCTTTCTAACTAAGAAGTTTGGTTTTAATTTGCTGAATAGCTGAAATTTTAATGGCATGTAATTTAGGCCGAAGAAAGTAGGGAATGAAAATTAAATCATGGTTATTTACAATGATTTAAAATTCATTTTAAAGAGAGAAACCCGGTTTAATGAACTTTGTCTTCAAAATAAATAAAATCTTTGAGAAACCAATACAAATAATTAAATTTTTTGCTTTTTGGAATTTCTACACAGTGAGTAGTTAGAATACTTAACCTCTGAGACATTATTTTAGGGTTATAAAGCTTTTCCCCATGCCGCAACTTCGGATATTACGCAAATGCTGCTTAGACATACATGTTACTAATCTAATCTTGGAATAACGAGGCTAGTAACAAATGAAAATATTATCAAAATAATTTTACAATTTTGGAATGAAATGGAAATGAAATTCGAAAAACTGAGACGGTACCTTTGAAGTACTGGCATTAGAAGCTATATAAATACGTTGAACTCCACTGGTCCTTGAAGCTCAAGATATACATTAGATTAAAACTATGCAATTATCCTAGATAAAAAGATTAGTTTACAAAGTAATTTGAAATCCAAATGGCAGATAAAGACCTCGAAATACTTTTAAAACTAATTTTATAGATCATATATCCATAAGATTTTGATTTCATATACATGCATACATGCGTACTCATCGTATGTATTAACTTTTTGTGTGACAAGTATTCTATTTTGAATTTTCTTTTTCCTTAGTTGTTGCTTTTTACTTTCATAATTTGTGATTGAAATGGATAAAATTGACACTGAAATTCACTCTTAAATAAACATCAAGTAATTTTACTCATTTCGTATAAATATTCGATTCTTCCCCCCCCCCCCCCCGTTATACATGGGAGGACCCACGAAAAGCAACATTTATCGCAGCTACTTCATTGACAGGGCACAGGGGATTAAACTCCCAGCATTCAGCAGTCTTAACCACTTGACTACTGCCTGGGTATTAGCGTAGGTGGTAACTTGCAACTTATAACGTCTTTTTCACTTTTCATGACGTCTGGTGTCGTACTGAACACAATGCGATATTTAAAGAACTCCCAATCTGCAATAGTTTTAATGTAGACAATATTCACCATCACACAATAAAATCTACTCGCATCTTCTTTCAAAGAATTGACAGCCCACCAGGCGGTGAGCGGTAAAATAGCTGAACACTGCTGGTAGTTCGACCTGAATTTGATTACAGGTTTGGATTTAATTGATTATAGCAAAGCACACTAACGCTATCTGCCTCAGGGAAGAGATGCCTTTACAGAGGACCTTTTTAATGGAAACTTTATGGGAAAACTCGTGTACACGTTACATATGGGATAACCATGAAAACGCCCATGCAGCCAGCCCGTTCGCCTCTAATCGAATCCAGGTCGGCACTACCAGTATTCGTTGATTTTATTATTCGGCCGCTTTTGATTTCAGAAGAATGAGCTAGCTGCATGGCGTTTTTAT
The DNA here is from genome assembly GCA_000611955.2 of Stegodyphus mimosarum. Lineage (NCBI taxonomy): Eukaryota > Metazoa > Arthropoda > Arachnida > Araneae > Eresidae > Stegodyphus > Stegodyphus mimosarum. Next base: position 195,298 of record KK120782.1, read on the forward strand.
GATTTTCCCCATGTGTAACATAGTTTAAATGTCCTCCTTAAAGACATCCCTTCTCATAAGCAAATAGATCTCGAAGTTGCTTTTCTTTAATCAATTAACCTAACCTTAATTAACCTAAGCTAGCCTTCAAAGTATTGTCAATTCCCAGTACTAAGGAATGCGCAATGTTATAAATGATGATCCTATAATAAATCAGTCTTAGGACAGAGCAAACGCAAATTTTTGGAATAAATGACTAGTAGAAGTTTCTTGCACTCGAGTTTATTCAAAACTAGCATTACTCTAACGCCTGACCGAAAAAGAATCTCAGTATCCCAATATAGCTATTACTGAGAAGCATTATATAACATTAATCATGGTGATATTATATCGAGTCATTTCTCACATTTTCGAAACATTAAAAAAAAAGGGTGTGAGGAGAACACAAGTTAATAGTTTTCCTGGACTTAGTACTTGCATGAGAAAAGGGTGCTTTGATTTTGCCTGGTAGTTTACATCATCTTTTGCTCATTATGTAGAGAGATCTTGTACCTGATGTTCTGGAAATCGATATAGTTTTTTATAAAGCCGAAGCCAATGTAAAGTTGATTTTTGTCGGATTTTATAAGATTGAATATATTTTTAAGAGCATGTAGGCTAGAAAAAGGCCAGAAATAAGAAATTCAGTAACTTTAAAGCATTTGAAAAATTATTTTTAAAATTTTGCTACGAATTTATTTGTTTTAAAAACTTAGCGTTGAATTTCCCATGATGGAGGTTTCGAGGAGAAAAGAAGAAAAATAAATAGGAGTTGGAGAAAGGGAAAGGCAGCTTTTTAATAGAATAACATCGGAAGATTCGGTTTGGTTTTGTTTGGTTTATTTAATTACGGCAAAGCACTCGAAAGCCATTTGCCCAAGGGAAGAGATGCCTTCGTGGAGGACGTTTTAAAAGAAACTGTTTCGTATACATGTTACACATGGGTGTAATATAATATTTATTATTATTGGTAGTATTAAAATTACATTACAGGGAATGGCAACAGTTATTCTTTGTTTAAATGTCTCACAATGTAGCATTTTGATGTTCTGTTTTATGTGCAGTTTTAGTAAGTTTCTTTTCACCTTCTTAAAGAAAATGATTTACTATATTTACAACAATTTAATCAACTATAACTAGTTTATGCTTTATTTATTTGCAAGATGGAAATCTCTTTTGAAACGAGAAAGATTTGATGTTGACCCCAGATTTATTGGAGCAGAATCTAAATGTAAATATTGGAAAATAATTTTTTTCAAATTTTCTTACGCAAATGAAGGAGGCAACCGAAGAAAGAAATCTACAACTATTACGTAATTTCTTATCTGCAAGTGTTTATCATTATGTTAATGATTCAGAATCGTATGATAATACAATTAATGTTCCAGATTCCTTGTACATTACTAAAAGAAATGAAATTTTTGCATAGCACTGTTTAGCATCTAGATTTCAGCAAACGGGTGAGCCTGTAAATGGATATTTACAAATATTAAAATAGTTGAGCAAGGAATGTGCATTTAAGTCTGTTACTGCGGAAGAATATAAAAACGAGTATCTTAGAGATGTATTCATCCGGAGAATTCAAGCATTTTAGAACGGTTACTAGAAAATACCAGTATTTCATTAGAAAAGCTTATGATCAAGTAAGAACATTAGAACTTGCCGAACATCATTCTGCCTCATATTTAACATCTTCCTCAGCACCGGTAGCTGCTGTTGAACAGCGTGAGAGCAAAAATGACGATAATGAACACTTGTGCAGCATTTTCTCCTATCGTACCAGAAAATGTTTCTTTTGGGAAAGAGACTTTTATTTACGAAGTGTCTGTCCAGCTAAGGATGCAGTATGTCGAGGATGTGGTAAAAAGGGCCATTAACAAAGGTGTGCAAGTCCAAACTTGTACACAGTACTACTAATTCTTTAGCGGCAGTTTATACACTAGCATCAGCTTCGATGCTTCCTTCACTGTCTTGAAAGGTCAATAACTAATCAATCGTCCTAATCAATCGGGTTCCGCTGAATGCCATAATTGATACCGGTAGATCACTCAATTTTATAAATCAGTGCTTTGTGAAAAGATGTCGAATTCAAATAAAACCATATTTTGGTAGAATAACCATGACTAACTCTTCTGTGATTTCAGATATTACAGACTGTTCTTTAGTTACTATTAAATTGCAAACCCATGTATACACTAGTGTAGAGGTATTAATTATGAAAAAACTCTGTGCATACTTTCTAATCGGGCATGATTTACTAAAAGATCATTATTCTGTTGAGATAGAATTTAAAAGTGACAGACTACCTCTAGAATTTGTTCATTAGCCACTGCTCTTGTAGTCCCTGTCATTGTTCTCTAATTTAACGCCCAGGGCTTAATTTCTAAAATCAGATGTGATGGAGCCCTACGGAAGGCGGTCAGGAAGAAGGAAAAATAAAGTAACTAATAAAAAATAAAATGACTAATAATTAAAATAATTAAATTAAAATTAAGATTCAATGAAATATAAAGATATAAATGAAATTTAATAAGTTGTTAAATTCCTGATAAATAGTTAAAAAAAAAGAAATAAAATATCAGACCTCATGTTATTTGGAGCTTCGGCTAGACTTAAATTTCATTCAGAAAACTAAGCAATAGCTTAGGTGGCCTCAAGCTGAATTCAAGTCCTGAATGTACAGTATAACGTACTCTTTCAAAGGACAAACAAAAACCATTATTTTCCTAGCATACCAATGGATGAAATTAAAACCATTAAAGCAGTATTAATAAGAAGAGAGAGAGAATGATAGAAATAATATGAGAGTATGGGAAAAAGATATTTAATGGAGTAGAAAATAAACACAAGCGCTTCGAAAACAAACATGAGAGCTTCGAAAAGAAACAGAGAAGAGTCCTAAGCTTTCTGACCGCGGAGCCCTGCTTGTATAATTCCAGCTGTCAAGCAGAATGCAACTAGGCAATAAAATTTCTCCCGAATCCTGTCTGATAATAACATGAGAATAAATGTAAAGTCTGTACAAGTGAAAATTTCTGTCCCTCGTATAAGGTTCCATAGTTCAAGTCTGCGGGAGCTCTGCAGTGAGCGGTCACCAGCGCTGGAAGTGCAGAACCAAGATAATCATTTTTGTACTTTCGAGAACAAAACATTTTACGCGCTTTCATAAATTCATTGCACTTACTTGGAGAATAAGCCTTTGACATGTGAATGGAGGATTTTCTTTTCTTAAAAAAGTTATAGCACCTCCGCCCGTTCCCTCCCCCCCAAAAAAAATAAACAGGTATGCATTCAGAAGTTATAATCGACTTTTAAGCATATTTAAAATATTTAAAATAAAAATTTTCCCGCTGAAACTGTGTTCGTTTTACATAAAAAAAGTGCCGGACTCCTTTCATTTACGGCTCCGGTACGCTCCGGTGCAATTTAAGCTCTGTTAACGCCTGAGTACAGACCTATTGTTACAAAGTCAAGAAGCCAAACTGAAGAAGATAAAACATTCATAGCTACAGAAGTATGTAAATTACTTAAAGAAGATGTAATTGAACTAAGTAATTCTTCTTGGTGTGCACAAGCTTTTGTTGTAAAAGGAAAACATCACAGACCCAGAATGGTTATAGATTATTCCCAGATCATAAACAAATTTACTATACTTGATGCTTATTCCCTTCCCAATATTGAAGAGTTGATTTCACAGGTATCAAAATATAAAATATTTAGTACAACTTATCTCCGAAATGCTTATCATCAGGTTCCTATCAAAGAATCGGAGGAACACTATACAGTGTTTGAAGCTGATGGTAAACTAAAATTCTACGTGTTTTATTTGGTGTGAAAAATAAAGTTGCTTCTTTCCAAAGAGCAACTGATGAAATAATTTCAAATGAAAAATTATCAGGAACCTTTCCCTCTCTTGATGATACATAGCAAGAATGAAGCTGAACATAATAATAACTTAGATTTATAGCTGCTGTTAAGAAGTATAACTTAATCCCGAATGAGGAAAAATGCCCATTTTCACGAAATCTATAAACTGTTGGATTATTCTATAGTTAATAATATAATAAAACTTGATCCTGTAGAATGAAACCGCTGATGGATTTACCAATCCCTAAAGATACAACATCTCTACAGCGAGCACTGGGAATGTTTGCTCATTACTTCCGTTGGATTTCCAATTTTTCTGAAAGGATTCGTTTTCTTTTGACTAAAGGACCTTTTCCTCTTAGTAAAGATGTCGAGAAAGTCTTCAGTTCCGTTAAAGGAAATATAGCCAAAGCTTCTTTAGCTGCAACTGAGGATAATATACCACTCAGAGTTGAAACTGACGCTTCTGAATTTGCAATAGGAGCAACCCTGAATTACGTTGGTCATCCTACAGCCTTCCTCTCTAGAACAGTAAACTCTTCAGAACAAAAACAACTTCTATTGAAAAACAAGCATATGCTATAGTTGAATCTTTACGAAACTGGAGACACTATTTGATTGGCAGGCACTTCTCTGATTTAAACAGTTTTTACAGAAATAACTGTAAAACTACTACTGTTCTTACAGATCAAATATCCGTGGTATTTATGATTGGTCAACAACATTACAGTAAGGTTAAAAATGAGAAAATTATGCGTTGGCGGTTAGAACTTGCTTGTTTCAAATTTGATAATATTTATCGCCCTGGACATAAAAATGAAATTGCAGACACTTATCAAGAATTAATGCAGCTATGTAACTTCAAATGAATCTAAAGGCACTCCATGATGAACTTTGTCATCTCGGAATAACTCGAATGTATCACTGGATAAGATCTAAAAATTTGCCCTTTTTCACCAGAAGAAATTAGAAGAACTGTTAATCCATGTGTATGCTACAGTGAAGTAAAACCTCGCTTCTATAGATCTGAAGTACACTTACTTAAAGCAACTACATCCTTTGAACGACTAAATTTAGATTTCAAAAGGTCCTTTGCCTACTGTTTCCAGGAACTGGCTCCTTCTTTCTATTGTGGACGAGTTTTCAAGATTCCCTTTTGCAATAACTTGCCCCGATATGTCATCTGCTACTGTTATTGCTCATCTGCAAAATCTTTCCTCAATTTTTAGGATGCCAGCCTACAACAGTCTGATAGAGGATCTTTCCTTATATCTCAGGAATTAAAATACTTCTTACTTAGCTTGGTATAGAAAAAAGTCGCACAACTGTGTATAATCCTCAAGCAAATGGCCAAGTACAGAGCTATAATGAAATTACATAGTGTTACGAACTCAGCCGATAGACGGCGCTGCTTTGTACTTATATTGACATTCTGTTATTTGAGTACTTGAGTATGCGTGTTGATTAGGTAGTTAGATGAAGTACGTGACTCGTCAAGTGTAAATTGTCCCATGTTAAAATGTGTCAAATAAAGAATTAAAATCTAATTATTTTCAATTACTCTCACAGAAGCTCAAGGATCAGAAGAACCAGGTAAGAGCTATTATTATTATCATTTATTATCTGTTTTGATTATGGTGCCGAACTACCGGGAGCTATAGTAATTGAAAATGGCACAACCAACCGAATTAGAGAAGCTAAAGAGTAAAAGAAAAACTATTCGAGCTTCTTTAACTAAAATTGTGAATAAAATAAATGACACATTAAAAGGGGACAATATTGATTATGACGATTCGGATGAGTTAAAATATCAGTTAGAAGAAAAAGCTAATCAGATCTATCAGCTAAATTCTACCTTAGAAAGCATTATAAGTGATTTAGAAATGCTTGAAGCTGATGTTCTGAGCAGCTAAGAATACCGAGAAAAGATTACGAGTTCCAAATCGAAACTAGATAGGTACTTTAAGCGTAAACTTGAAAACGAAAGTAAAACTGACGCACACAGTGAATCCTCTAGAATTTCTGAAGAAGGGGTAATTATTAATTATCCTAATGTCAAATTGCCGAAATTAAAAATAGAACCTTTCGACGGCAAATATGAAAACTGGCAGGGATTTTGGGGACAATTCGAAGGTGCAATTCATGAGAATAAACAGTTATCAAAAAAATTGATAAATTCAACTATTTAAAATCGTTCTTAAAGGATTCTGCATTAAAATGTATACAAGGATTGACATTAACGCAAAAAAATTACGATTTAGCTGTTGAACTATTAAAAGAACGATTTGGTAAAACCGAAATTATCGTACGTTCACATGTATAAACAAACTTTTAGCCTTAACTTCTGTGAAATCATGTTCGAACTTAAAGGAACTGAGACAATTACATGACACAATTACAATTCAAATTCGAAGTCTCGAAACAGCTGGAGTAGAATTAAATAATTACGGTGGAATTCTTTTTGCCGTTTTAGTAAAATTAATTCCAAAAGATATCGTATTAGAATATAATCGTTCTGTTAACGACGAAGACTAATGGAATTGTTCAAAATGACTCCAGTTTCTTAAAAGGGAAATAGAAACACGCGAGAAAACATTTTTATTTCGCAAGACAGACGAAGCCGATAAAATGAGAAATTCGCAGTTTAAGAAATATGAGAATTCTAAACGTCTATCGGAGGCAGCGGCGTTAAATGCTAATACAATTAAAAGTGCATGTATATTTTGTTCTACTAATGAACATACAATGGACAAATGTCCTTTATCTGTAAGTGAACGCAAAGCTAGTTTAATACGACTTGGATATTATTTTAATTGCTTAAAAAAGTCTCATGTTTCTAGATTTTGCCGCGATCGAATACGATGCAAAAAGTGCAGTAAAATCATAGCCATTATATATGCGAGGAGGGATCGGCGACGAAGGTCTTATCGGGAAATGAAATAAACAAAATAAAGATATATGACAGTGACATAAACCATACATCAAATTATTCCGTTTCCAGTCGAGAGGGTTGCAACATATATTTACAGACAGCTGTAGGTATGCTGATTCAGGGGAAACAGGAAGTAAAAATAAAATGTTTATTCGACACAGGGAGTGAAAGAACTTTTGTGGATAAACAGATATCTCGTAAATTAAAGTTAGAAGTGCTAGGTCAGGAACGTTTAAGTATTTTTGTTTTTGGTTCGAAAGCAGAAAAAACAGTAATGAGTAATCGTGTGAAGGTTAACTTGAGAAGTGTTTATAATTCGAAGGAAGTAATAACTTTAGAAGCTATCGAAACTCCATGTATTTCCGAAGCTATAGTAAAAGCTCCTGGTAGAGACATTAGTGATTATTGTAAACGGATGAAAATACAAATGGCAGATGAATCAGATTCTGAAAACTTAAGAATATCGTTGTTAATTGGTTCAGATTATTTTTGGACTATGGTTACTGGGAAAATAAAACGAATGCCAGGATCTTTAGTGGAAATGGAAACAAAACTTGGGTATGTGTTCAACGGATCTGACGCCTCAATCAGATCGAGCTGTAGGAAAATTAAAGTAATGAAAACTATTGTTCGAAATGAAAACATAGAAGAAACGGAGATTTTGAAGAAAATATTTGATTTAGAAAGTTTGGGAATTTCATGCAATGATACTTTTAAAGACGATGAGGTTTTAAGGGAATTCGAAAACTCTATAAAAATGGTTAATGGTCGCTATGAAGTCAATCTTCCGTGGAATGAAAATATTGAACGCTTATCTGACAATTATGCTATCGCCGAAGAACGTTTTCAAAAAACAGTTAATAAATTTAAGAGAAATACTTCCTTTCTTAACCAGTATAAGGAAATCATTTCGAAGCATGTTGCAGAAGGAATAGCTTAAAGGGTTGATTCCAGTATGTCTGAAAATAAAACTAAGGTTTATTATATGCCTCATCAAGCAGTTATTCGTGAAAATAAATTAACTACAAAAATGAGAATTGTGTTTGATGCATCTTCTAGTGCAATAAACTCTGTTTCTCTTAACGACTGTCTGAAACCGGGTCCGAATTTAACACCAGATTTGTTGGCCTTACTTCTGCAGTTTAGATTGAATAGAGTCGCCTTGACAGCTGATATTGAAGGTGCATTCTTGCAGATAGCATTAGCACCAGAAGATAGAGACGCTGTCAGATTTCTGTGTGTTAAAGATGATACGAACATGGAACCAGAAGTACTCAGAATGACGCGGGTTACTTTTGGACTAAGGTCAAGTCCATTCTTGCTAAATGCAACAATTGAAACACCACGTAAGGAAGTACGGAAAAGACTGTCTAGTTGCGTTCCAAATCCTAAGTGACAAATTACATGTTGATGATCTTATCCATAGTTTGCAAGATGAAGAAACTGCCTTTGAAGTACATCAGCAGGTGAAGTTCGTTTTAGGAGAAGCTGGATTTAACATGAGGAAATGGCGAACAAATATACAGCCACTTCAAGATCGATTCAATGAGAAAACTGTTTCTGAAGTTTTGCCCTGTAAGATACTTGGTTATTGCTGGAATTCTGAGAAAGACTGTGTAAGCATTGACAACGAAAGACTGATGAATCCGAAGAATGTATGTGAATTCAAATCATCGAAAAGAGGTGTAATAAGAACTGTTGGAAGACTGTTTGATCCAATTGGACTTACTTCTCCGTTCACAATTAGAGCGAAGATGATACTTCAAGAAATATGGAAAAGAAGACTGAAATGGGATGACCTCTTACCACCAGATTTGGCGAAAGCATATCAAGATTGGTGTGAAGAATTGCAGTACTTGAACGAAGTGATGTTACCACGGCATTTATTTGAACTGAAAGAGAATGACGAATTAACTAATTGGCAACTTCATTGTTTTGTAGATGCGAGCAAACGAGCCTATGAAGCAGTGATTTATTTACGTTACAGCGACTTAGTTGAAAAATCTCGTTCGGTTTTAGTAGCCTCAAAATCAAGAGTTGCACCAGTGCATGAAATTACGTTACCTAGGCTAGAACTTCTTGCAGCGCTTATAGGAGCTAGATTATTTCAGTATATTCGAAACAACTTGGAACTTCCGAAAGATACTAAATTTTATTTCTGGTCAGACTCAATGATTATTCTTGACTGGATCAAGGGCAATTCTCGAAGACTGAAAGTGTTTGTAAAAAACAGAGTTGAAGAAATAAGAACTCTTTCTAATTCAGATTGGTGGAATCATTGTTCCGGAAAGGAAAATCCCGCGGATTTACTATCTAGAGGAGACAATTTAGTTGCTCTGAAGGACCAGGAACTTTTTGGTGGAATGGACCACCTTGGATAAGGAAAGATGAAGACCACTGGCCGCAATCGAGTATTGAACTTTTTGATTCGCTTGAAGCTGAACCTGAAATAGAAAATTCTATTACCCTTTTTGTAGGAACTGAATCAGAAACTCTTTTTAACATACATAAGTTCAGCAGACTTAGCAACGTATTACGAATCACAGCTTGGATTCAGAGATTTATTTACAATGTGAAGAATTCACACAATAAGAAAAATGGTTGTTTAACAGCAGAAGAACTTCAACTGGCTGAACAGTATTGGATCAAAAGGGCTCAGATGGAGTACTTTCCGTAAGAATATTTGGCTTTAACTAAAGGAAGACCGTTGCCAACAAATTCAATCATTTGGCAATTTAACCTGATTCTAGATGAAAGAAGAATAATTTTAATCGGAGGACGTCTTCAGTATGCTAACATTTCTCACCAAGAAGCACATCCAGTTATGTTGCCAAGTGCTTGTCACTTGTCTGATCTTATCATTAAGGACTGCCATGAAAGAGTAAAACACGGAGGTATAGCAGAAACACTAACTGATCTTAGGGAGAAAACGTGGATTTTAAGGGTTAGGCAAAGAATTAAGAGTATTATACATAAATGCTCTTTATGCCAGAAATTTCGAATGAAGCCAATGACCCAGATTCCAGCACCACTGCCAGCTGAGAGAATATCAGAAGCATATCCTTTTCAAACGACTGGATTGGATTACTTAGGACCATTATACATTAAAGATAGAGATACCACGAGGAAAACTTATGTACTGCTCTTCACTTGCGCCGTAACCAGGGCGATACATTTGGAGTTGACACTTGACTTAACCACTGAGACATTTCTGCAAGATTTTCGAAAATTTGTCGGAAGAAGAGGCATTTGCAGTGTAATCTATAGTGATAATGCAAAGACATTCCACAAGGCAAAACGAGAACTAAATCTGCTGTGGAAAATCATAAAAGGGAAGAAGTGCAAAATTTATTTGGGAAGTTATTTATCAAATGGAAATTTATCGTCGAAAGAGCGGCCTGGTGGGGTGGTTTTTGGGAACGCTTAGTGAGGTCAGTTGAGATGACTGTGAGGAGAATCTTAGGAAGAACATCAGTTACATTTCAAGAACTGGAAGTTATTTTGATAGAGACAGAGGCAATTATCAACTCTAGGCCTCTCACTTATGTTTTCACTGATCCGAATGAACCAGAACCGTTAAGCCTGGACATTTCTTGATTGGACGACGATTATTGACCCTGCCTCAAGCGACTAAAGGAATCAAAAGAATTCCTTCTTCCGAATCCCAACTTTTTAAGATGAGATGATACCAAGAAGATTTACTTAATCGAATTTGGAAAGGGTGGAAGGCATCATATCTTCTGGAGCTTAGATCAGCTCACCAGTCACAATCAGTAAATCGGCCCACAGAAGTACGAGAAAACACTGTGGTTTTGATAAAAGATGACAACGCTCCTAGACTTTTATGGCGAATGGGTATTGTGACAGAATTACATTCTGGACGTGATGGTCGTGTCCGTGCACATACCGTGAGACTTTCGAATGGAACTTTCATTAGGAGACCTGTACAACTGTTATGTCCTCTGGAACTCTCAGTCAACACTTAATGAGAACTTTCGTCTCCTGACGAACTGTTGGCCCCGGAGGATGTTACGAACTCAGCCGATAGATGGCGCTGCTTTGAACTTATATTGACATTCTGTTATTTGAGTACTTGAGTGTGCGTGTTGATTAGGTAGTTAGATGTAGTACGTGACTCGTCAAGTGTAAATTGTGCCATGTTAAAATGTGTCAAATAAAGGATTAAAATCTAATTATTTTCAATTACTCTCACAGAAGCTCAAGGATCAGAAGAACCAGGTAAGAGCTATTATTATTATCATTTATTATCTGTTTTGATTACATAGAAAACTATCCAGCTGGCACTAAAATCAAAGAAGATGGCTATCGAACGTTATATAGGAGTTCTGCAATGTGTTTTGCATTCGATCCAGTCACTCATATGTACAGCAACAAATGTCGCACCACATGTTCATCCATGCTAGAAGATTATATAATGGACGTTCTTTACTTACATAGTTAACACAACTCGAAACAGTATAATGAGCGGTATAATGATACACGAGCTAATAAATATGAGCCTATTGTGGAGGAAGTAGAGCTCATTACGAATTTTGTATTTAGATAGCTAATATTTTAGTAGAATTATAATTAAAATTGTTGTATTACCCCTTGCAATGCAGCGCGAGACAAATTTTAACAGAAAGCTATGCGGGAAAGTAAAAACACAGGGCACTTGCTTTTAACATTGAGTAAATGGATATCTCGGTAATTTTGTACTGAAATTGAATAAATGTATTTGACCACTATGTCAGCTGTAACCGTAATTCCATTCTTTTATTGCTTTCCAGAAATTTCGAGAAGCAGAAAATACTAGAAATATCTCGCGATCGGTTGAAATCTATAAAAGGCCGGAGAGAGACCTTTTAGTTAGTTGCTTAGTTACTGTTGTTGGGAGTTGTTATTTACGCGTGAATTGAGAAATCCGAGTTAGCTTTCTCTTTAGATGTGCTTTCATTGCTTTGTATTTAACGTTTTTAGTAGTTCGAAGTATTACTGCCAATTATATTGCGTGATACTGTGAATACTTGTATGAATATTTCTGAGAAAAATTCCAAAGTTCTGATATATTTTTAAGTGTAATTTCTGAAAACAATTTGGCCTAAATATCTCTTGTCCTTCTTCGTATTGAATTTTGGATGGCCAGTAGTGTATTTACAGACAGGTAGAATAAAAGTGCATGAAAATGATCGATTTCACTACTTAAGTAAAAATACACAACTTTAGCAACAGTGTAAAATATTTAAATGATAGATTTTTGAATTCGAAATAAATTAAATTTTGGTTTTCTGTACCCATTGGTAATAAGTTACTCACGGATAAAAAAACCAAATGATGAAAATGAATTAAAAAACATTTTTCTTTTAATTCATTTTCATAGAAAATTGTGATCTTTTTCTAAATCCTCTGCTTTCTTCTATTTTGAATCACTATTACAGTAATATATTAAGTTTATAGATTAAATTATTAGAAAAATATACTATCCAATGATGAACTTCCTTTTTTTCCTATACATTTATATATATATATATATATATTTTTACACATTTATATGTTTATACTGATTGCAACAGTAAAATCCGTTTGTAACTATTTTTCAAGCGAAAAACACAAAAGCGATCCAATGCCAAATATGGCGCTCCGTTCTTTAAAAGAAGGAGCAGAGCAACGAGGTCTAGTGCTCCGTTATAGCATCTTTGATGTTTCATAATTCATTTAAGCTCAACAAGTACAATGCAGCAATCACTTACGCAAAGAGGGAGAAATGATGGCAATTCGTACCACAGGCCAAGTCTTTGCCATGGTCAAAACTTTATAAGACAAAATAAAAGAAAGAAAGGTTCCGCCAGTTTTTTCTGATGGCTTTGTTCAATGATTCGTTCGTTGTATTTCTTGCCAGGTATCGATTCTGGGATGAAAAGCGAAATTAATAATGATTTCTCTACGGACAGGCACTAAAATACTTTTCCGAAAATGTTGAAAAATGCGAATAAATTCTTTTTCTCCTTTCCTTTCTTTCTCCCTTCATATTATTTTCCACCAGCTTTGTTTTATTTTTCTCAAGCCTAAAAATATTATGTATGTATAAAAAATTTTATATTTCTAAAAGCTACTGTTGTACATCATTCCTGTTAGGCAGTAATGCATTAATAGAAATCTAGCCTCATCTAATGCTAAATAAATAAATTAAAATCTGAAAGGTTTTAAATTTTAATGGTCACTCAAAGGGGTTTGTTTTTATTATTTATGAGTTTTTATTACGCCCTCGCTAAGCTCGCTATCTAC
>KK120782.1:208416-287519 GCA_000611955.2 Stegodyphus mimosarum
CCATTTGTTTTGGCTTTTTAGCTTCATTATTAAACACCCTTTTATTCATACTTACTCCATATACAATTCAACAGCAAAATCAAAATTTTTATTTAAATAGAAAAATTAGAATTCTCCATGTAGTGTTAAGTGTTAGCATACATTTTTATATTTTTTCCCCTCTTTGTTTCTCAGTTTATCATATCAGGGTTCAATTTTCTCAGTAAGACGGCTAGAAATTTTTTTTTCTTATTATTATTAAGGTTTTGTGTATTAACTCTATCAAACATCAAGAATTTCGCACTTACGCCACATAAAACTCAATTCAACAGCAAAGTCACCAGATATTTAAAAACAGCACATTTTTAGAATTTTCGATAGACACTGGAGAAAAAAAATGTTTTATTCCGTACAGTATTTGCTGCCACTGCTCGCTTTCAGATCATTGAGTTTGTTAATAAAAATTCATTAACAAATTAATTAATTTACAAAATATGAAATAGATAATAAAAATTCGAAATTTCAAATTCTTCCAGGTGCACATGTTCAAGTAGACGACTATTGAAAATTTGTTGGCTCTAGGTACCGTCCTTTTCTTCACTTTGCGAAAAACATTCATACGTTCATGCAGATTCTTCGTTATTTAATTTCTTTAAAAATAAAACAGGGCGTGGTGGCAATAGTTTGTAAACTGATATCCCGTTTACAGCGATTCGATGCAAAATCCTGTTTCGAGAAACAGCCCATTTGAGTTAATGCCTTTAAAAATAAAAATATATTTCTTATTATTTTCCTAATCTCACCCACATTTCTGTATTTTGACTCGAAATAAACATAAATAAATAATTTTAATCTGATGTTATTACCTGAATACTAGTAGAAATTTTGTATTTATCTGAAGACAACAAGTATAAGTTTATCTGAAATAATCAGCGCTAAGAATTGGAGCTTCATTCGAAGCCTTAATTAATAAGTTTATAATGTAAAATTTGCAAACTTCTTCCAGAATCCTTCCAAAATCTTCAAAAATCCTTCCAAACTTTTTCCGCGCAATGTTTTGCATCTTTTCAAGACTAGCCAGATTAACTTTTATGTCGGACGGTGCAGAGAAAGTATGCTTTATGGGTAATCTACATATGGATAATTGGGGGTTAGAGTGTAGTTCATCAGTTCATAAAACCAGTCAATAGTGCAAACCACTGGCCAAGCATTAACATTGCTGAACATTGGTATTTCGATTCTAGGCGAACGGGCTGGCTGCATGGGCGTTGGTGGTTTTTCCCAATGTGTAATCTGGATACGAACCAATTTTCCTTAGAAAGTCCTCCACGAAGATATCACTCCTATTAAGAAAAAAGGCCCTCGAGTGTTTTGCCGTAAACAAATAAACCAATGAGTCAAATAATTGCAGCAATGAAAAAGAATAAAACAATTTTATGCACTTTTCAAACTATGATGTTGGGAAAAAATGCATTAACTAAGCATGAGAAGCCCACACTATATATATGTGAAAAAAATGAAAAACAAAATAATTAAAAATAAATAACTGTCTTTTATTCTACAGGATAAGATTTACGCACATACAGAAAACTTAAAATAGTACCTGCATTTAATAACAATCTTGAATTAAAAAATGTGAACTATGCCGCATTTGAAGCTCTTTGTCTTTGATTCTTTATGGATAAGTTTGAAACTGAATTTTAGTTTGGTTTATACGAAACTGGCTCGTATGGGGTAAACCATGAAAACCCCCATGGCAGTTAGACTAAAGTTTGGTATTTTGTCCTTTTCAGAACCCATACAAGCAGTATTAACTGAATGTATCAAGGTGGTAAGTTTTGCCATCTCAATTTCTAGTAGTGATTGAGCAGTTAAATTTGCGAAATATTGGTAAGTCGCCTCGGGTCGTTTTGTTGACAGTCGAACGGATTATTTAAATGAAGGTTTCGTATTTTCTTTATGTAGAACTTAAATATGCGCGGTTTCTGTCCCAAAGTCTCCATGAAGGCAGTAACCAGTGGAATGGACAAGATAGCTGAACATTAGTAACTCGCCCTGGGTTAAAATCCTTGAGAACAGGCTGGCTGCATGGACGTTTTTGTGATTTTATCCACCTAAATACAAGCCAGTTTCCCTTAGAAAATCCTCGACAAAGGCATCCCTACGCAAATTGTCCTCGCGTTTTGTCATAATCAACAAATCAAACAAGCAAGTAAATAACATTCTGTGTCATAAATGGGTAGTCCAGCTCAATTCGTTCTAGTATTAATTAATGACAATAATAAGCTTTTGCAATAATATATTAAGCATAATATAGCAAATTAAGCCATTTCTAAATTTTAAGGGTCTAAAAGAACATTTGTTACCAGGTACTGGTAAACACTGAGAAGTGACTATCAAAATCGTGTTGTATGACATCTAAAGCGCGTCTCAGATTCGTTTTTATTGAATTTTATACTGGTAGTTATCAATTTATATAGGTATTAAAATTGGACCACTGTTTGGGTTGACTACACAGAATCATTCTGTACTCAATAACTAATTTAGAATTCAAATAATTGTGGAAACAGTGCTGACGATTGCATTATCAGAAAGAATAACTACATCTTACTCCAAGGACTAAGCGGATGAGACACTGAATACTAGTAGCTTGTCTTGGCTTCAATTCTCTGCAAATAGATTGGTGGCTTTGGGTTTACGTAGATTTCTCTCGTGTTAAAAGGTTTCTAGCTAGTTCATCTCAGAAAATTAGTAAACCTAATGTGCATTTATAAAGGAAAATTAATAAGTATACTAAAAAATAAAATGATAAATAAATAAAAAACCATAATAAGTTTTTTCTGTATACTATAAATTACAACTCGACCTTGTATTTTAGTTTAGAAATGAAGATTGATACTACAACTCTATCAACACTATCATACTAGCTTGGTATTATACTCAATTTTAAATCAATATAGAGATATCGATTTAAAATTAAAAAAATACTGCTATTTATTGTCAAACGTTAGATTTTTTTAGCATTATCCATAAGCATCTATCTTGTAACGGCAACTTGTTTAGTAGTATTGTTAAAAAGATATGCAGTTTTATTTCGAAATGAAATTTTTTGAAAACTGGCAGCCTTTACTGCTAGTGATGTTATGAAAAATATTTGGTTTTTCCCTCAGATTAGATTCATTATAGAATAAGGGCCTTAGCAGTAGCCGGCATGAGATACGGAAATGATCTGCAGATTTTCAATATAGATGAATATAATTCAAATGATGCTTATCAATAGATGATTCAACAGAAAATACAGTCATTATTGTTTTTATCCATCCTTAACTTTTATCGCACACTGATTTTTCAGAAAATCAGCTGTCTCGTTCTTCTACCAAGTTCAATTCATTTAAACATAATATTAAACCGCAAACGGTGAACGATATATGTATTAGAATATATGTATTAGAAACGTCTGCTATTAATTACACTATTTATTATTTAAACGTTAATAATACTTTCTACAATATCAAAAATACTGAAATACTGATTTATCTTAAGCGATTACTTTTTATTATGTTGATAATCAACGTAAAATCTTAAGCTGCATAAGTAGGCAACAGTTTCGGTTTTGACCTCGAACTAAATTTTAAAATTCCGATGTTATATGAATGAAGTGAAAACAGACAACAATACTGAAATATTAAATGCTCTTGTTTTCAGTTCGCTTGAATCATATTATAAAAACCATTAATTAGTGCTTTAAGCACCTTAGAATCGTTAAAAAGTTTGATATCATATTTTTCATAATTAAGTTCTTTTAATCATGCAGTTAGTGTTCAGGTTTCTTATAATTCCATCAGTCTCCTCGGTGTATTGCTTCCTAATGATTACAAAAACGTTAACGATGTGAGCAAAGATTTATTTATTTTTAAACAATTTTTTACGGTTTGAAAAGCATTAAATATTTTGATAAAATAATTACGTTCTTTTTTAATTTTTCTTACTTTGCAAGCATTGAAAAAAGAGTTTTATAAAACACAGGAATAAATTTAAAATCCAGCTAATTGGCTTTTTCGGCATCTCAGACTACTTGAAACCGGTATGTTCTAGGAATTAAATACATTGCTAAAACGGTAATTGAAGTTTCCGAGGACATCTTTTCTTCAGTTTTTTAATTATCCTTATGTAAGCATTCCATACTTAAAATGAATGATAAAATTAGATGAATGAATTTAAATGTTCTGCAGTGTATGTATTTTGGTGAATTGAAATATCAGTATGAGTACCGATTTCCATAACACTGTATTGAAACAGTTTTTCAGGTTAATGCTTTTTAGAGGACGACTGGCGGCCGAGCGGTAAAATGACTGAGCGCTGGTAGTTAAAGTGATAGCTGATTGCCTGGTCGTCCTCATACATAAAGCAAATATGAGTCGGTTTCCATCAGAAAGTCCTTAACAAAGGCATCCTTTTCCTAGTAATTTTACGTATTTATATTTTCGAATCACAGAAATACTTTAACAGTTATTTTCTTCGTTGATAGCTGTTTATAAAATAAAAGACTTCACACCATTCATTTCGTAAAACAACTATTTATTATATTTCATTGTCGTTTCATGTTTCACTAATATTTCGTTGTCGAAATCAAGTCGAATTCAAATCGAATTCACGTGGGGAGCGCTGATATATAGCCAATGCAACCCGTCCTTTTACATTCCAAGATCCCCATGAAGTCTTTCAGTTTTCCTGTTCTGTATTAAAGTTTGAAAGGTTACGCTCGATCTGTAATGCTATTTAATACCAACAGACGCGAAGCGAATTATCACTATGTCTGAACAACGAGAAAGTCGTGAGAAGGTTAAAAATAATTTAGATTGTTTTTATTTCAACAAAATTTAGAACACAAATGCATTCTCTTTTGCTACAATATAACCGCAACTTGCGGCAATGCAATCAAATAGTACAATCAAATTTAAATCAAAGACTACGAAATTACTTATGATACTAAAAGCTGGCTCAGTTCTCTACCGCAGCGTCAGAATTAAAATGTCGGTAGCGAGAAAACGCAAAGCCCAATAATTTCAACTATCAGAGCTGGTAAGAAACGAACACGTAGCGTACACGTGATGCCCAAAACGCACTCTGTGTTAAAATCCAGAAACCTCAGTTTTAATATTTTCAACTCATTTGTATTCTGGTGGGGAATACGGAGAGAAAAAGTTACAGTAAAGGGTGAAATTATAAATAACTGGTAATTAACATAAAATTCTCTGCAGATTTCTTTCTCGAGAATATAGTATTTGTTCTGAGTTTCCTACACAGTTTTTTTAGATTCTCAGCACTATTAAAAATGTTCGACAATGTACAGTTTAACGCAATAAATTTCAATAAATTTGTGCTAAAGAAATAAAAAATAATCAATTTTTATTAGTCTTCAAAGATTTAAACTAAAAAAAAAATTAAATACAACTTGAAGCGAAAAAATTAAAATTTTCATTTTTCATTCAGTTATTTTTTTCAAATAATATTCATGGTTTATATGCTAAAAATATGACAATATGAAAGCGTGAAAATGATCCCCTGGAGAACAAAATACTTTTTACTAGCACATGTTTCCATCCCACTTCGGTTAAATTAAATACAGTCTGCTATTATAATTGTCAGTACAGCTTGAGTACTTTCTCCTCCTTTACACAATTTTTCGGAGAGCTGGTGACAGTCAAACACTAAAAATTCATATCTTTAGGTATTCAAAATCTCTCAGAGATATATTTTAAGAAAAAATTTTTAAAAAGTAGGCGAAAATACATGTATCATTAATAAAGTTCGCGGCATAGCTGATCAAAGAGCGATTTAATGCATCAGCATAATCTGCAGCTTTTGATGTACAAGACAACTGCGAACACAGAAAATCAAAATGCGAGATCGAATAAGTTAGAAACACTGGACACTGCAGAAAACTTTCTTTAAATTAAACGGAGTGTATGTTGGTTATCGAAGCAGGCTGTCATATGATTTGGATTCGGGAGCGAGTTTCGAAGGAAACATGGATATATACATAAATGTATTTATATTTTCGAAATAAAAAATTTCGAATTTAAAACATTTTTGAGGTGCCTTCGCGGCATGGAACAGCCCAAATCCGATAATGCCTTTGAGAAATTGGTAGCGTGGAAAGAGGACTTCTAAGGTCTTGGATTACATCCACTGACGTGTTCTTGCGCAAAACTGGGATGAGATGGGCAGAGGCTTCAAAGACTGTCGAACTCACCCTTGATTATTCACGAGTTGTGTTGAAGAAAGAATAAAAGCAATGCAGAAAGAAATATCATTAATGTATTGGGGCCAATAGAAGAGGTTACAATGGAATCTAGAAACAAAGCAAAAGGGAATGAACGCCTGTTTTGTAAAAAATTATATTAAAAATGCATGAAAAGAAACAAAGATTTTTTTATTTGAAAATACAATAAATAAATTAATAAAAAGGCTTTTTTTTAAATTTAGTTTTTATTATTACTTCACAAATAATTTAATTTAATTGTAAAAGCGGAATAAAACATCATTAAAACTTACTTAATTTTTAGATACATAAAAATATAAAACCAATTTTCCAAACTAATGTTCTCCTTTTTGGTATTCTGTGAATCAGCTTAAACTTCTTAAAAAATTTACAGGCCTTCAAAAAATTACATGTATTACAAAAATCTTAATTTAAATACTGTGCAATGAGCCGCACTTATCGAACATTGCAAGCAGTTGAAATTAATTTTTGCATTAGTTTTTATTAAAATTTGATATTATTAATTAAATACTGGATTACAGTGAAATCAGACGGACCCAAGCCAGTTTAATAAAAGAGGTGTAGTATCAGTATAATGTTATTTTACTATTATGTTATGGCTGCTATGTGAACAAAGCATGAGACAGTCACGATTACCCCACTAAGACATTGAAAGCTTTTACCAGTGTTTTGGGGCATTATTTTTTTAAGGAATTTGTTACTTATTTTTTCACAATTCAAGAAAGATAAAGTGAAAAAGTGCAGTTAAATGTTCCTAACATTAAGCCGAGAATGTTTACGTGAGAGGCTCATACAATGAGCTTCTCTGCATTGCATGCATGACTCCTCAGAAAGCTGCTTCACAGTAAAACATTTTCGAGGTGAAATTGCAGCTGGACCTAATTTCGAAGAAATAACTATAGCATTGAACTTTAAAGTGTGATACTAATGACAGTTATCATGCTGCACATATACTTCGAATGACTTTAATGATGAGGGGATCAGAGTTGATGCTTTCTCAAGTATACAAATTTTTACTGAATTAAGGTTGCAAAATTATTGTTATTTTTAAAATCAAATTTTAGAGACATAGTCTTCTTTTGAAGCTATAGAATTAATTTAGCCTTCTTTTACATTATTAAAATGATTTGCATGCAAATGACAAGCAATTTTGACATTGAAAACGTTGTAGTAGAGTTCATCCATTTTTTGTTTCATGTTAATGTTACGTTAATAGAACTTTGGCAGAATAATAGTTTTTAATAATTTACCATAAAATTATTTACGTAAAAATATTCCTCCCCTTCAAAATGAAGTTCTTCAATGTTCTTCACATTTCAGTATCATAAAATATTTTATTTTTTTAAGAATAATGGCTGCAAAATCAAAATTTGGAATCAAATTTTTCTTTAATTTCAGGGCATAATTTGAGAATACCAGCAGCTATACAGAGGCAAATTTACACCTTTCTATGCATCCTTTTCTACTCAGAATTGATTTTAGAAATGAAGTAATACACTTTCATGTTTATTCTCTCTATCTTTAGTTAAAATAAAATGTATTTGAATCTGTAGGAAAGAACTGCGAAAATTCAATCAACTCTGAACAAATCCTGTATGGATTCTTCTATACTTTTAAGGCAGAAGCGGCCAGCGATGCATGCTGCTGATGCCTATAAATTTGAAATCGTTAAAAAGAAATTATTACTTTTTAATTCATAAGTATCGTAAAATTCATATTAATTACTTTAAATAAACAAGTTTGGATTTAGTCATGGATGTTATTTAGAAACAGAAATTCAAAGCAAAACGAATTGTACATTCTGTTCTCTAATTCTACATATGAATACTATCAAAATGCATCATTAATGAAATAATATATTTCATGAAGGCAAAGGGGAAACTTATCTCTCCTTTTTTCCCGGAGCTTGAGATGGTTGGCCTATTTTTTGCTATCTGCATGTTGTCTCTGCATCACATTCAAGCTGGAAGAAATGAGTTTTCGTTGTTTAGCATTGAATTTAGCGCCATGGCGAGTACGTTATGTTTACTATTACGAGAAGGAGAGTTTTCTGTTCCGAAATTTAGATTTCAATTTAAAGACGTTCGTTTTCTATACAATTGGCGTATTTTAAGACGTTTATTTTAATTTCTCGGCTTCTTTCAAAATTCTATATGATAATGTATTAAACCTGTAATATTAAGTGAATCATCGTTTTCTAGAAATTTGAAATATAACTGTAAATGAAATAGACGGACTTTTAAAGAACTGAATTCAACCAATACTTTGATTCTGATCGTTCTCTGAAAAATAAAAATTGCTTAAAACAGATAAAATTTAAGGTGCATGTGCAGTACATATTAAGGTGAAAATTCGAGATATATTAAAACTACACACATATTAAATTACACAATGCAAGAAATCTATCTAGTTAACAGTTTATGATATTAAAGAAAGGCTTTTTTACCATGATCATTTGCAAAATAGGAATTTAAAAAGTTTAGTGTGCTTTGGTATCTATTATTAAGATATAAAAGAATTCGCTCAGATCAATTCGGCCAGTGTCAGGTTCCGGTACTTTAAAATTTTATGAACAAAATCGTAATTCCAGCCAGCGTGCATTGGAGATTCAAATCAGGCAAACTCTGTTTACACCTGAATTGCAGCATATAACGAAAAGTGTCGTTTACAGAAACATTAATGCTACATTTTATTTAATAGTTAGTAAAACTGATATTGGTACTAGAAACAAAAGGAATGAATGACTCAGTTTCCATAGGAATAGCAAAATGCATGGAAAAAGCAGCTGAAGAAAATCCTCCTCGTCAAAATGCGAAAAAAAAAAGAAATTTTTATGGGCTACATTTATTTGATCAAAATGTCTTTAAATGGGTTAGAACCCAAAATAAAAATGAGCATGTATGTTAGTGCGAAGAAAAATATTTCTCTTCTTGCCGAGATAGAGGTGCATTTTTGTTTTGTTCCTGAATGAAAATATTTATATTTTTATTTCTATTTTATCGTCCTCTTGGACTGTTTAGCAGTTAGAAAAGGCTGACGACTAGTCTGAATGGCTGAGTCAAGGTTTGAATCCCGTGCAAGGATTGGTTATTGATGCATTCTTACGCTTTTTCGTAAGCGTGATATCAGACCACCCCAGTACAATGTTCTCCGTGATGAGACCACTATATGACTCATCGCTTCGGCTATTTTTGACAAATCCGTAAAAAATATACGTCTGGTCATATGAGGGAAAAAAACAAAAACTTATAAAGATACAATAATAAAATATTGAATCTATTGATAAATTATATATTATAAGCCTTCATAAAGCACGAGCTGCCTTAATCAGTCTGTTAATTACACAAATAGATAAAATTATATAAACTGATAAATTTAAGTAAAAGTAGAAATTATAGGCACAGTTTTAGCATGGGTATTTCTTATGGCTTCAGCTAGATGAGTTTACAAACTGGGATTAAAAAGTCAGTCATATGAATGCCATAAAAAGGAAACAGCGATTTCTTTATTTTATTTCAGTCAATAAGCACACTCACGGATCACAAAAGGCCATACGCGAAAGAAACAATTTTTTACCCAAACAAGAATTTGTTGGAAAAAATTGGGGAATCAACTGAATGGGATATTTGAAACTGTAACATGCCCAAGGAAATAAGGAAGAGCTTAATTCTGATAATAAGTGCAAATCTGGGAACTTTCCGAACGCAGAGAAATTTTGTTCTTCTATTCTTCTTTGACTGAAATTTTATTAAATATAATTATAACACTAGTTTTAGGAATTATTCGAACTGAATATTCTCCACTTTCCTCTTGAGGCTGAAAATAAACTTGCACGTAAATTTACACCATGAGTAAACACAAGCAACATTCGCAACATGATAAGTAGAAATTAAAAGGTTTGAGTCGTAGATTTTGCCAATATCAGCATTAACTATACCAGTGTTCAATTTTTATTTGGCATCAAGTTGAATAAATAATTGATTAATGTAATTTATTTACAGATAATCTTTAAAATATATTATAGCGCGATATGTATCAATCAGGCAAAACTGAATTTTGACTCTAGGGTATTAAACTGTTCACAAAATTTATCTAAAAATTTTTCATTTTAGCATTTCAGACCTTAAATTTGATGAATTTAAGATGTTTACAGTGTGCTTTACGTTATTTTACATGCTATGAAATATTTAACAATATATTAATAAGCAAATATTATAGCCAACTTTCGAATATATGTATTTCTAACTTCCGTTCTTAAATATAGTTTTTTTAAAATTTTGCATTCAGCAGCATGCCCATTATAAAAACAAATATGCCCTTGCCTTTAGGACTGGATTACGGCAAAGCACGTCAGAGCTGCTTGCCTGAGGGAAGAAATGATTTCGTGAAGAGATTTCTCTGGTAAATAGTATTTAGTACATTATACATGGAAAAAAAATCACGGAAACTCTCATATAACCAGCCCATTCGCCGGCCTTCAAACAAGGGTCAAACAACTATTGTTCAGAGTTTTTTTTTTTTTTTTTTTAACCGCTCGGCCACTGATGGGCACCTATACCGTCAGAAAGGCGAAAAGATTGAATCAGATTTTCATTTTTCACTGCGTATGCCATAAGTAGGAGTTTGAATTGTAATTATATTTATATATAGTTATTATACTTATTTGAATGTAACTACATTTAATATAAAGCTAACTATACACTCCAGAATTAGAGTTTTATTGTAACTATAACATGAAAAATATATTTAAATGTTTTTTGGTTTTTGATTACTACTTTTGTTATTTCATTTATTTTTAATGGAAACTAGCCGTACAGGTAAAAAAATCAAAGAACTATTTCCTTTTCAACATTTCAATCTCAAAACAATGGAATAAAAATAAATAAACGAGGCCACAGCAACTATCGAGGTGTGTTCTACCTACCGCTGGAAGTACCAGCATTATTACTGTCATATTGAGGTCAAATAAATAAATAATAAATAAAAAAGAGAAGAACCGCCGCTTCCAGGTATACTTACGGAAATATTGCAGTTTGAGTTCACAGCGCAAACAGGGACTAGATGGGCTGAAGTAGTCAGAAGTTCATTGCACCTCTAAGAGATGATTTGAAAACAAATTTCCTTCGAATTAACATTTAGTGATATAAGACACATATTTATTTCATGATACGCAATATCTTCAACTAAACATTATCCGAAAAAAACAGAGATCGTGCTTAATCAACATTTGAAATGTATGTACGACTACGAAATATCCATTCTGAAATTGCCCAAGAAAAAATATATTCCCAGTAAAATTAACTACTTTCTTTTAAACAATGAAAAAGTTAAAATGAACTTGAAGTATAAATGTTATTTATATTAGAGTTGTGATATGAGTATTAGATTTATTACAATTTATTTTATAAGAAGCTTTAAGTAGACATTTTCTAAATAAAAAAAGTTACTCTAAGGTTGGAAGTGCTCTGGCTTATGTTGCTGTTTTATTTATAAATGATTTTAAATTACATGTCCACATTTTTTACTTTTTCACACTTATTCGTAGCCTGTGTTTTAAGGGCGAATACTTCCTTAAAAGAAAACTATTGTAATTGCGTTTTCTGATACTTTAAGCTGAGTAGCTTTTCTAATCAATGCACTATTTCTGTAACATAAACGCACTATATGTGTTTAGAAACGCATTTATAATAACGCACTGCACTTATTGAAGGAATGCAATGTAACTGAAATCGAAAAAATATTTTTAGGTTGTTTAACTGTTTGCTTTGAATAATTAAAGTGAGGTTCGATATTGTTTCTATATTAGCATCAGAATATGTATAGGTCGTCTACTTGTCATCATCTTATTACATTATTATCCAAAGCGGCCTGGCAAACGGGCACTTAACGCGTCAAATATTTTTCATGTTATATCATCTTAATTGTAACAGAATAATGCTCATCAGCGTTATAAACAAGAGAGTTTTTCAGTTATGCAGTTCGTTTTCTTTCTATGATTTCCCGTATTTTCAGGAAAATTGTACAGGTTCTCGAAAATAATTACATAGTTTCAGAAAATCGATTTTATAGTCTAAAACATTTACAAATTAAGCAATTTACACAGCTGTTGTTTGATTTTTGGTATAGTTGAGAGCAATATATAATAGAAAACGTGGTTGCCTACCAAAGGAGCATAGTTGATATAAGTGAAACATAAGTTTTAATGGTATTTTTATGAGCTTAACAAAATAGATGAACAGGGCATGTTAGTCTATGATATGTGAGAAAAAGCATGATGGATAGCAGGTGATTCACTTGACTGGTATAAACTGGTACGTTACGTCAGTAGAGTCTATTTCGCAATTTATTTAGGTCGGCAGGCGCTTGGTTGCAACAGTTCCATGCATAACCTTATAGTAATTGCTGTCTGGGACAAGCTGCTTGATTCCTATGTCTAATCTAGTCTTTGACAGCTTTATTCCATGCCAAGGTTCCATGCATCCAATCGCCGTACCACGCTGGACACGGCTACTGGCCACGGCAATAACCAGGACGCCATACTCTCTTCACACATTTGTACCGCGGGATTATATAGCGTTGAATGTGTCACCTCTTCAGCACTGAGCAGACGCAAGGGGTCATCAAATTTATCAACAACTAAGAAACGGAAACTAGAAAGATATATTCCTTTCCTGCAACTAAAATAAACTTATGCTGGAAATTTGAGCAGTTGTGGAAAAAAAGATAGGCTGAATTATAAATATCGACTAAGTGAATGAATGGAAATAGATTTAAACAACTTTTTTCCCCCAAACTTCATTTAAAAATTGTATCTTTTAGTGTACCCAATGGTTCTCAACATGTTTTGCCCCATGCACCCCTTTTACCATTTCTAGAAGATCATTCTTCCCTTTCCGAAACTTGAAAATTACAAGTATATTTATTTAGATTCAGATTACTTTTTAACGACACAGCAGGAAGTAAGTGGAGTGAGGCTGATCGTATTACACTCTCCTGAAACTACGGGACTGCCCCTGATTGAGAATTCCCTTTTTAGTCAATTGTGCGTAACATCGAATAGAAGCAGATCACTTTAATAAAAATAAAATACTCCTCTGGAACGGATTTCTTGTACTTCATAATGTTAAAAATTAAATTGAGGCTCTTTTCTTATTTCTAGGTAATGTCCGAGAAATCATTTTATCGAGAATTCAAAAAAAGAAAAAAAAAATACAATCTTAGCTTTTCGATAAAAAAATCATCTTTATTAACATTTTGATACTTTGTAATATCAACATTTTATTAATATTTATACCAACCATATAATTAATAAAGAAACCATTATTAAGATACTACGATTATTCGATGCAGAATTCTGCATAAATTAAACGTACTAATTGCATTGTCGACGGTATTAAAAAACTAAGCTATATATATTAACAAGATAAAGAATTTATGTAAATTGCTTTTAAATCCCTTAGCTAATTAAGTAGCTGAGTGATTTAACTTCAAAGAAAACTTAAAGGTCTTAAGCCATGTTGAAACGACAATATATCTGAGAACTGGCAATTTATCAAACTGCGTGGATGATAAATGAAAGGCTTGTGAAATTTGAGAAAATAAGTTTAAATGAAGTACAGCAAAAAATGTGTATAATTTAAAACGCTATATAATGAAGTGATTTAGTGTCCACATCAGATTTTCCTTTAAAAGAAATAAACACGTTAAAATTAATTTTCAAAAAAAAAAAAAAAAAAAAAAAAAAAAAAAGGGAAAAAAAAAAAAAAAACTCAGGGAAAGTGAATTTAAATTAGGTGAATAAATCATACCTTTAAGAATCAAACTTTCCTTAATATTAATTTAGAGTTGTAATCCTTTATTAGCCGGTTATATGTTCCAAGATTTACTAGCTATTATTATATAAAATTGATATTCATGTAACATGCATATAATTGAAGAATTACACACTGAAAGGCATTCCTAACATTTACATACGTATTCTGTCACTATACTACAACACGTACAAGATAAAGGTAATGCAAATTACACCATACGGTGCTCACTCTCTTTCTCATCTGTATAAAAGAAAATGATTTAGGCATTTTAACATAAAACGGAAAATTCTTCGTTGAAATGAGAAAATCACTTCTGAAGTGTACAGTATAATATACTATAGATTATATTAGAAGTGAAATTCATTTATTTGCTGGCATATTTTTAGTTTTCACGCTTTAGTAGCATAAATACTTTTACCGCTTTTTGGAAATTTTTGCAAAAATAACAACTTTCTAGCAAGTAAAATTCGATAACGCCGCATTAAATGAGAACAGAAGATTTTTTTTTATTGGTTTATGTGATTACGGCAAAACTTCGAGGGCTATCTGTCTAAGAGAAGGGATGACTTCGTGGAGGATGTTTTAAGGGAAACTGGCTCATATACACGTTACAGATGGAGAAAAACACGAAAACCCTCATGCAATCAACTCATTCGCGGAACTCGAACCTCGGACCAAACTACCAGTTTTCAGCGAATTTACCACTTGGCCGTTGGTCGTCCCAAACAGGAAGAATTCTAGAAGCAGAATGAAGTGAAATTTACGTTTGTTTGTTCAACCGATTATAGCAATATACCTGAGTTTTCTTGCCAACGGAAGATATGTTTTCGTAGACAGCGTTCTAAGGACAAATGACTTACATTCACGCAACATGTCGAGAAAACAGGGAACGTACACACGCAGGTAATCGTTAATTGTAAACCGTGGATAACTAAAACCGTTCATAATGAATCATGGAGTACTGGGCAAATAATGTATAACACCTATAATTCCTGAATTCCGGATGTTTTGTCCTATTTTGCAAAAATTCCAGAATTTTTAAAATTGCATATTTCATAGAGTATTTCTAAAATAATCTTTCCTTTACAAGTAGCTTTTCATTTCGTATGAAACGTTTGCACTTTTATCAGAAATTATAAATAAGAGAATAAAGTTCATTACGAAAAGAGAAAGAAATAACTAATTGTAGAAAAATATTATTGTCCTACTATATTTCAGTTTTAGATAACCTATTAAAATACGTAAGGCAGAAACCTTTCAGGATAATGATTCTTCTAGAAGATATCTTATGGTTCTGAAAAGTTATATTTTGATCTTATTTTTTATTTTTATGTTTTTGGTTTTAATAACTATTAATATATTAGTTTTATTATTATCATTTACCTATTAACAATAAGTAAGGCCTATTAAATTGGACACACCTCCAGCTGCATTTCATTAAATTTTTTTTTTCTGGAATTTCATTAAAGATTTCTCATTCAATTAATTCACTTCTCACTTCGAGCAAAAATACATAAAAACTTAAAACATCTTCATTAAAAATTGTAAAATACAGAAAAACATAAAACAGTTACAGTTAAAAAACAAATACAGTTAAAAAACAATCTTTACAATTAAAATTAGATTCTCTACGTAAAAACAAACTATTCGGCCTGCAAGCGAGAAGGCAGATTTTTTTGGTGAACAAAACTGAAAGTTTACTTCACTCGGCAAAAAGATATTGAAGGTGCAGAAACTGACTTAATTCACTTTTCTATTAAGCTTCAAATGTAAACAAATAGCTGTTCGTTAGGCTTAACTCGCCACTTAAAACTTTTAAATTAATGCTAATTCTACACCTATTGCATGCAGATTAATTAAAGGCATAAAAACCTTAACGAGAACATAAATGCCGCACAATTCAGTCAGTTTTAAAGAAAAATGTGCACAATTTACCAACATATAAGGAAAAAAGTCTGGTGTGTACACCACATGACTTCCCTGTACGGAATATTACGCATTTTTCCTGCATCTCATTTAAACTTATTGGATTGAATAAAATCTACTTCGCAGATAGCGCATAAACCACAATAGACTAAATGCACTCTTTAAAAAACAATTTTTAGTCTACCATAGCGACAGTGTGACGCTAAGTTCACTTAACAGCGTTACATCTCATTCATTTTATAACTCAAAATGCACAAAAATTATGTATATCATCTGTAGAATTACCTAATCGTTGCCAGATGTTCTATTCAAATACTATAGTAAATCTAAAACGATGAAGAAAAGAAATTAAACACCCAAACAAAAAAAGGAACAGTTTTTCACAGACGATCCAGTATTTCTTATTTCTCATTCAATTAATTGAATTCTCACTTCGCAACAAGGCAAAAATACTTATTTGTATTAAGACTTACTTGTATTTCCACGAATAAATTACAGAATGGGTTAAGCATGATTTAATTTGCAATAAGAAGAGAAGGCGTTATCTCTGTTATTAGTTTCTCTAGTTTGGCAACAAATCTTCTATTCTGCTAAGTTCAAATATAAAGAAATATGGCTGCTTTCGTAACCATAATTAGGCTTAGCCGCACTAACAAATTTTAAACTGTTGAAAATTCTACAAATATTGCATGCAGATTTGCTATAGGCATAAAAACCTTAACCGGAAGATAAGAACAACATAATTCAATCATTTTTAAAGCAAAAAATACGCAATTTGCTACCATATAAGAATAAAAATTCCGTAACAGACTGGGCATTCTATATATATTTGTATACTTTTGATGCATTCGATTACAACTAAAAAGGAAGGTGCATATCTACATGCTATAGCACTCCTATATACAAAATTTCAGCGTTCTGAGGCTACTCGTTTTTGAGTTATGCGAGATACATACATGCATACGTACGCACAGACACCACAATCTCTTCAGAATCCATTTTAAATCAGTTTTATAATTTTTTGGGGAAAAAAAAAGAGTCCTTTATTCAGTCCTCACCTACAGATGTCACGGAAAAACATCGTTAAATTGCATTCGATAGCTGTCAAAAATGGATATTTTCGTTGAAATATGATACCCGAAATTTTTTGCGATTATAATACTTCCTTTTTACTTCGTACAAGAAAGTCAAAAATCTGATGTTATGCCACACGACTTCCTTGTAAATTATACGCATTTTGCATTTCATTTAAACTTATTGGATTGAATTAACTCTGTTTCGTCGATAATGCATAAGCCACTGTAACGTATTTTGCAGTTTTTATCGAAATAACAGATGAACTTCTTAGTAAAGCATAAATTTTATTATCAATTCACGAAGATAAATAATTTAAATACAATTCTAAATGTTACAGTTTTACACTCCAGCTTATTATCACAGTTTTTTCCTCTATCAATTTTTCATACATCAACTACTCGTAAAACTTTTAGAACTCACAATTTTTAACATTTCTATCGTTGTTTAGCAAAGGTTACACGAAACAAATATGGCGTTGCCACTCCAATATCAAATAAAATAAGTAAAATTATCTGCTAGATAATAAAATATTACAGCAGATAAACTTTAATTGATATATATGATTTTTAAACCCCTCCAGATAAACTTTAATTGATATTTTTATCAATTAAAGTTTACAATTTGTTTTTTCAAAACAACACAATATCAACACAGTCAGAAGGAGAGGAAGGAAAAAAAAAACAATTTCTATCTAAATGCAAAACCAAAAATATTTCGTTAATCAGGCCAGGGAGTATGACTTAATGCATCTACATTTTTATGGTTTTTACCACTACGATGAACTACAATTTCACTACGATGAACGACAGTGTAAATAAAAGGTTGCAATACCAATGCCCATCTCATTTTAGATTCACATTATTTTTGAGCCAAACTAAGGGATTATGATCGGTCATGATGAGGAATTTAGTACGCCCGTCTAGATAATTGCAGTTTCTTTACAGCGAATATTATGGCGGCGCATTCCTTTTCTGTGGTAAAGTACTTTTTGTCAGTTTCTGTAAACTTCTTACTCAGGTATAATACTGGATGTTCATTGTCTCGTTCATCTTTCTGAGCTAAAATGACACCCATATCAGAATTTGAAGCACCAGTTTGCAAAATAAACTCCTTATCGAAATCAGGTACATGTAGTATGGGCTTTTGAGACAATTTTTGCTTTAGCTCTTTAAATGTTTTTGCGCACTCTTCTATCCTAGCTGTTCTTCACAGGTGTTTGAAAAGATTGCCACG
This sequence comes from Stegodyphus mimosarum, assembly GCA_000611955.2. Classification (NCBI taxonomy): domain Eukaryota; kingdom Metazoa; phylum Arthropoda; class Arachnida; order Araneae; family Eresidae; genus Stegodyphus; species Stegodyphus mimosarum. Next base: position 226,732 of record KK120782.1, read on the forward strand.
TCATCTAAATATGGATCAACAAAGTGTTCACAACCGTGAAGGATTTCGGAAATCATTTTGCTAAATAAAAATGGTGCATTTTTAAGTCCGAAAGGCATCCGCAGACGTCTAAATGTGCCAAAACTTGTAACAAAAGTGTCTAATCTTTGGGCATTAGGTGTTAATGGTATTTGCCAGTATCCCTTTGTTAAATCCAAAAGGGTTATATATTTTGCGCCTGCTACAGTTTCTAATCGTTGTTCGATATTAGGCAAGAGGGAAAACTGTGTTTTAGTTAATTTATTTAATTTTCTATAATCAATACAAGGTCTAGGATCTCTTCGTGCTATTTCCACTAAAATCATAGGAGAAGTGTAATCTGAATCTCCTGTTTCAATTTTTTTATGTTGAAGCATTTTATCAATTTCTGTTTTTAATATATCTGTTTATCTAGGAGAAATTCTGTATGGTTTACAGTGAATCAGTGTGTTTTCTGTCAACTGAATATCATGCGTTGTTAAATGAGTTTTTCCAGGCTTATTAGAAACGATTTTTGAAAATTTCAATAGCAGATCATGCAATTCTTGAATTTGTTGTTCATATAGCTTATCAAGGAACTGTTTTCTTTAATTTCCTCAAAATCGAATAATGTTGATTCAGAGTCAATTGTTGAGAAATTTTTGTCCATATCATCAGTTTCAGATTGATCTTCTGTAACCATAAGATTAAGTGATTCTGCTGGCCTATGATAAGGTTTTAACGTGTTAACATGGTAGACTTCATTATGGTCTTTTTTCCCTTCGAAACTCGCAACATAATTAGTTTCGGATAATTTCTTCTCAACCTTCCCAGAACCTTTCCATTCAACTGCTAGTCTATTTGTTTTACTCGTTGGTACAACTAATACTAAATCTCCTTCAGAGAATTCTCTTTTGATAGCTTTACAATCGTACCATACTTTTCTTTTGGTTTGCATTTCCAGCATTTTATCTGTAGCCAGCTCGTTGCATTTTTTTAACCGATTTATCAATTGAAAAACGTATTCAACAACATTACTTTCTTCGTCTTCATCAAACATCTGTTGTTTATATAATAATGTTACAGGTGTTCTAAGATTTCAGCCATATACGAATTCTGTAGGTGTAAATCCTGTAATCTCGTGTGTTATTGTTCTTAAAGCAAATAGAGCTGCGGAAACTTGCGTCTCCCACTCACAGGCTGCTTCAGTACATAAGACTTAAAATTTGTTTGATTATTCGGTGAAATCTTTCAACAGGGTTACTTTGAGGATGGTGTATTCCAGAACGGATTAAGCATGATTTAATTCGCAATAATAAAAGAAAGCGTTATCTTTGCTGTTGCGAAGCTTAGTTTCTCTAGATTGGCAACAAATCCACTATTCTCCTAAGTTTCAAAAGTAAAGAAATATATTTGCCATATGAAAAATGATTAGGCGCTTAGCCTCACTTAAACAACTTTTAAATTTTTGATAATTCCACAAATCTTGCGTGTAGATTTACTACAGGCATTAAATACTTAACAGGAAGATAAGAATAACATAATTCAATCATTTTTAAAGCAAAAGATACGCAATTTACCAATATAAGAATAAACATTCAGAGCTCACTGAGCCGAGTAACAGACTGAGTATATTTATATACTATTGATGCGGCCGATTGCAACCAAAAAGGAAGGTGCATATTTGTATGCTATAGCAGTCCTATATACAAAATTCCTATATACAAAACGGTCTGAGGCTACTCGTTTTTGAGTTATGCGAAATACATAGATACATACATACGCACAGACACCACGAAAAAAATCTCTTCAGAATTCCTTTTAAATCAGTTTTACATTTTTTTGGGGGAAAAAAGAGTCTTTTATTCTGTCTTTACGTTCAGATATCTCGCAAAAACATCGTTAAATTGCATTCGATTAGCTGTCGAAATGGATATTTTCGTTGAAATATGATACCCGAAATTTCTCGCGATTATAATACTTCCTTTTTACTTCGCATAAGGAAGTAAAAAGGGATGCTATCTTCTTTACAAATCATTTTTCATTAATGTCAAGAAAGTATGCTGCGATATAAAGAATAAGATTCACAAATACAATTCAATTTCGCTTATTTAATTTTTATGAAAACACAAATTAATAGCAATTATAAAATATAAAAATACATTTCTTGGTTGTAGTAATGAGAGAAAAAAATAAAAAAGCAAATGAAAAATTATAAATACTTTATGATAATCTAAAACAATCAACATTAGTTTTATAACAATACAACTGAAATTTACAAAAGCAAAATAATTTTGAAAAATTCTAAATTAATGCATATATTCCCATTTCTTGCTTCTTATCACAGTTACAGTTTTTATGTTATCATCAAGCGCACAGAAACTAGACTTAATGGTAAAAAAGTAAAAACACTAGACTTAATGATAAAAAAGTTTGAAACACTAATTTAAATCAGCTGCTTTTGTGGATCTAACATTACAATATCTGACTCCAGAAATATCTTCTGCCTAGGGCGCGAAAGTATCATTATCTGGTACAGCATTAAAATATAATCGTCAAGCAATCAGCTACTACGGGTCTTCTACGCGAGAAAGAACATAAATTCGTGTTCCAACAAGGGGTTTTGGAAACTGATTCTTGAAACATGCTTTTTTTTTAATAAAATAAGATTGTATATATATAGCAACAGTGATTTCAAAAAGGAAATTGTCTGGGCACTCTCTTAGAGCTTTACATGTGAGTATGAAGTATAAATCCTTTCGCAATATTGTCTAGACACCAGATTCTTAATATTATGCAGACGACAGTCATAGCTTTAAAGTAACATAAAATACCACCGCAATAATGTAATACAATAAAAGCGAACAAAAAACTTATAGTCTGATTTATAAGATTTTAATTCGATATTTCGCATAAAATTCTTAATTTGATGATAACGTTTTGACATAATTTCTTAAATTCGCCAAAGATGTCACAAAGTTGAAATGTAAATAAAATTTTTAATCGTTTATCAACTGATTAAACTTTTTTACTAAACATTTTAGCTTAGGTAGTAATAAGAACTTTCCACTAAAAAGCAAATTGTGTTGTTAAAAGTTAGTGAAATTTAATTGCAACCGCAATACTTTTCAGAAGGCATCCAAAACAAAACATGCAGACGCATTGAAGGTAAATAAAATAAAATGAGTTATCGACATAATCAGTGATCTATGCAGACACCGAAACACATTATTTTATTTACTGTATACTATGAAATCATCTTGAAAATGGTGTTTAAGTATAGAAATCAATAGAAAAAGTTATGAAAAAGATGTATATAGGCGATTCCCAGACTGATATGTTGCAACAGACTTTTATGACTTCCATTGAATTTTTTTTTCTGAAGCAAAATTTAATGCACAAACTGCAAAAGAATTTTCCAGCGAATATGAATAACATATGACATTAGAAACGTTTTTATCAATTAAAATGATAAAATAAAATACAAAAAACTGAATTACAACTGTTATAAAATATTATTAAGAAAGAGATTGCTTTAAAATGATTAATTTGTTGCCGGATAAACAACACACTCTTGTGATATGAAGAAAGTTCTCGAAGTTAATACGAAGTAAATATTTCTGCGTGAAGTAGCAGCAATGTCTTAGACTTGAAATTTGCTGTTATGACGTGATCCCAGACATACGAAAGCTATAATATCTAGAAAAACGTTTAAAGTGTGAAGAAATAACTATGAGAACTATGAGTTCTTATTAACAAATTATATACTCTTTATTGCCTTAAGTAAGTATTAACTAATACCTTGAAAATTACATGGAAATTTTTTATTACTAACAACAAGTTTAGATGATGATTGCTAAAAAGCTGCTTTTGTTTATATTAAAAAAAAAGAAATACACATAGATTTGCAATTCCAGATTAAGGTCTGGTTTATTTGATCATGGCAAAGCAATCAAGGGCTACCTGCCCAAGGGGGACGGATGCCTTCGTAGAGGACTTTCTAAGAGAAACTGGCTCGTATGCACGTTACGCATGGTGAAAAACCACGAAAATGCCCATGCATCCAGCCCGTTCGCCGGGATTCGAACCCTGGACCGAATTGCCTGTGTCCAGCGACTTTACCGCTCGGTCGCTGGTGGGTTACAGATTAAGAAAGGACTGAAATGAAAAGGAGGAATCAAATTGCTTTTGGTCACAAAATTTCAATAACAGATTGTATTAACTCTTGATATTAAGAAGAATAATACCTATGTTTATTTAAAGCCAGTTCAATTAAAATGGCGTTTATTAACTAATTTTAACTAAGTTCGAATTATTTAGTTAGAAGTTAGTTCATATGATTTGTTAACGATGATTTGGTATATTGAAGCATTTATAGTCCTCACTAACATGTGATGAAGATTCAAAACTACCTACGGAGTTTGGAAAATTTACTTTAACGCCGAATACAGAAAAAAGGATAGCAATTTAGTATCTACCTCACGGATGTTCGACATATACATCTCTGGTGATGCAACAGGTATTATTCTTGAGTTCAAGTTCTTGCCATACACGTAACATTATATCATGATGGTTATCAGCAATTGCATGCTTGGTACCTTCTCGAATTTACGCAACATTGTCGAACCAAAGGGGCACGAACACACGATATTCAAATTGAGTCTGAGATCATCATCAGAAAAAAATAATACCTATCTTTATATCAGATCAGTGTGGAAGCAATCGAAAAAGAGAAGAGTTACCTCGAAAGTTTCGTCCAGTCTATGAGGGAATTCAGCTAAACGTCAATACTTTTATGAAAATGAGGGTCTCTATTTGTAAAGAAAATTAAGTCCTTGCTATTTTCTTCTAATTGTGGCATGGCTAAGTTTACTCACCCGTAACAGTTCATTCTGCAAAAAACAAATGGCCCATAGTGGTTTAATCTACTCTTATGTAATCAGGGCTTTTACGGATACAAATATGGAAACATTCTGCACAGATATCCACCATTTCTCTCGGTATTTCTAATAATGATTGTACTTTCAAAAACTGTAATCCAGGCGAGAAAGTGGTTAGTAACTCTGAATACCGTATCGAACGGCCCGGGTTCGAATCCCGGAGAAGTCATGAATGTAAATTGTCTGTCCCTTCATAGCAGGTAATGGTGGTTGGCTATTACGTGCTTTTATAATCAAATGACCACGGCTTCTGACTTTAGCAGTGGCTAAAGCTTAAAATGGCTAGTGTCCGCCATAAAGAACTTTCAAAAACTTCCAAAATCTTGGTGGGAATCACGATTCACCCTATTCCCGATAAAGAACAGCTTATTATAGATAAATTATCTGCTTTTTGAATGAGCTGCAACACATCCATTTTATTGTTTTGAAATGATAAAGTTTATATCTTTAAATGAAGTGATAAATTCGCAGCATTTTGATAGTACAGGAAGATATCACTCGTAGTTTAAATTTAAGTGATAAACATTAACGGATTGAGATACAGAATATACAGATAACTATGAAAGATGAGAAAACGAACTTTAAAGCTGAAGAATTCACAATTTGAGTTAGACTGCACTCAAATAAATGCAACCTAACTTGCATTGCAATTTGAGTTATGTTCAAACTTTGGGACAGCGTTTTTTAAGCTACAGGTACTAGTCAAACGTCAGTTATAGATTTTCACCATACTGATCACATTGTTAAATAAAAAAGTGGTTGCTGTTATTCAAAATGTTTTTCATGTTACCGTAGCTGTTCAGTTTATTGTTATTCATATCACTTTCGTGTGCATGCCATGCAGTTCTTACGAGTTCACTTACTTCCTCATGCATTTCCAGTTTCATTTCGATTCACTGAACCGCGCGATCTCCAGGGAGGACGCTTGCGTGTAGGAGAAGTTACATTGTTTTTTGACGTTGAGAAAACCCACGAGTTGATAACTCATTCATTTCTTGCTGCTTCCTAATATTTTAACGCAGGAAAATTTAATTCTTTTATTTTAAAACAAACTGGTTTTTTTAATCAAAAAATTAAATCAGTGATAATATGATAATAAAACAAATATTTTTAAAAAAGCGTTCTCGTACGAAATATTGATATAGAAATCACTTTTATGTAAGGCGAATTGCTTGAAAAATTATAGAACTCGAAGCGAATGCATTCTTAAAAGTCTGGAGAACTAGAAAGCTCTGTATCAATTTTAAATCAAGAAAAATAAATATTTACTGATAGAGTAGCGGAAGTTTCAAACAAGTTTAATTTTACCATTTTATATATAGTCTTTCAGTTAGAATTATTGCATATATTTCTGACTATAAGCTGATCCATATCTAAGCTAAAATGGTAAGCTTTTGTTCAAAACATCAGCACAACTTAAAAACCCGTATCCGAATTTAAAATCTCTCTATAAATTTAGCTATATATTGCCGAAATGAAGAATAACTAATCATCTAACTTAGCTAAGGTAAGTTAAAAGCGTCATTCTTTCAAAAAATGTCATTTCATCGCTCAGATATGTTGTACTTGTCGGTAGCAGATTGAAATTTCTAAGAATTGCTAGAAAATTCCGAATCCGATATCAACACAGGAATCTGATAAAAGCATACCCATATTAAATTAAAAGTACAGTTTGTTTCGTTATTTGACGTATTTGTCACTTTTGCGAAAACAGTATTTGCAATCTAATATTTTAAACTCGTATTAATCAAATATACAATTAAAGCCAAACAAAGGAGTAAAAATTTGTTAAAATTTCTCGGATTATATACGGAAATAAATTACCAAAAGCTCGCTTGAAATAAAAACTTTAAAGCTACCTGATAATCTGGAATTTTTAATTTAATAAATCATACTGAAGATGGACCATTTTTCTTTCCTAATCTCTATTACAATATTTGTCCATCTCGCTTATAATTCTTTTTATAGCACTGATATATGTGTTAAAGCATACTATTATTAAATTAGATAAAATTTGTGTTATCCTGTAGTTTGATAATAGATCCGGAAGGTATTTTTGAATAATGATGTCTTTTCTTTACTAAATAAATGCACAAAACTTTAACTGGCGTTAATTTACAATGAATTAATGTATATATATATTTACTTATTTCTTGCTCTGCACTTAGGCACTACACTACGAAAGGGAGGGATGCCCCCGGAGGTCGTTTCAAGCGAAACTGATTCGTATCCGTGTAACATATTGGGAAAACCACGAAAACGTCCATGCAGCTAACCCATTCGCCGGGACTCGAACCCTGGACTGAGCTATGAGTGTTTAGCGGCTTTTACCAATCGACCGCTGGTCAACTGAATTAATATGTTGAGATTTTTTTTTACTTACCATTTGGTTTTTCCATTTTAAACAGCTCTTCTTAAACATAAGATTTTATGTTTTCTGCATCTTTAGTTTCTGGCGATATAACTCCTAAATATTTAGCTCATAATAATTTGGCTTAACATTATCTCGGTTGTTAAACTGAGATTTGCATACCATTATCAGATTGCAATTCTTCACCTTACAGAGGATATATTTTTAATTTTTTAATATTCAAAATATTTTTTAAACTTTAATGGTAAACTCTTAGTAGTGTTAGAAAGTTTTTCATTTTTGTCACCATATGGCATATATTTTTATCATTTCGGATGTCATTTACTCGCATATACAAGGGTACAACATATGTACACTTTGCGCACGCAAGCATAAAAAAAAGGGGGGGACGTCAGTTCTGTATCTCCCTGTCTACTGAGCCGATTGACGAAATTTAAATTGCGTTTTCCGTGTCTCGACAGTGCGACTTAGGATATATACATATGCATAGTATAGTAAGTGCGACTTAGGATATATGTAGCAGTCTTCTAACATAGGTATTCTGACACCAAATCGGACGTTTTCTGAAATGGCATACCGATTTTTTTTTTCGTATTTTAATTTTACGGTTCAAATTATGCCAAAGTGTCAAGTTTTGTAAAAATCACATGAATAGTTTTTGAAAAATTAGCTCTCGAAATTTCAGCTTCTCAATGTTAAGAAAGGAGACGAAAAAGACGCAGCAGAAAGCATGAAAATACTCCTTGAGCAAATTAGTGAAACTTTCTTTCACAACATTCACATTAGTAAATGTCCCAAAAGATAAGATTGCCAAGATAGGCTTACAATATGGCTATGGGATTACTGTTTCCGATTTCTAGATGCTTTAGATATGATTGAATTCAAACGAAAGCTCTCTACTGAAAAGCGAGATCATATAAACAGTAAGGGTTATCATACAGAAAATTGTTTGGAGATGGGATTTCAGAGTTATTTTTATCACGCTGCTATTAAGGAATATTAATAACAAAGTATTACCTATTTGCTAAAAATTTTCCCTTATTTACAGCAAGATCATGAACGTTAGAAAAATGTCATTAATGTTTTAAAATTAAAGTTATCATTAAAGTAAAATATTTACCTACATCATTTAAGTTCTGATAATCATTCTGAAACACAATTTGAGAAATAAACTTCAAAACTGTGGAAGGGGTCAACATAATAGTATGAGTCAATGTGGAATAAATCATCATGAACAGAAGTATACACACATCAAAAGAAAAGATTCACAATTTAAATTAAATATTAAATTATGCAAAAATATAGAACTTAAAATGTCAGATGTATGCATTTAAAGGCTTACTTGATAGCTCCACCTAGTCGTCATAGTAACGAAGACACACAATGCCGAAAACACACGAACTCCGAGAAAAAATTTAAGCTACATGAAAAGAGCTATTCGTCCAATTACGTACGAATCAATCCAAATGCACTACGAACACAGGTCAATCCAGATAATGATTAGATGGAGACAAAAATAAACATAATTCTTATCTTATCCTCTAATCCAGTGATGCATGAAAGGGAAATTTTGGGTATAAAGTAACCAAAAGTGTTAACTGTTTTCAGGAAAAAGCAGCTCTACTACGAGGATTTTGCGGCTTTCCTCGTCCAACACCACTACTTGGTTGCATAAACAAAACAGTTCTGTAGTTCAGTGAGCTTCGTTTGTTTAACACCAAGGTGGGACGAGTTAAACACTGTTACATTTTCTTGCAATACTTCCTTGTTTAAATGATAGGTACTATGTAAGAAATGTGTCGCCTTCGAAGCCTTACGAACAAAAAATTCATTAAATTTTTTCCCAAATACTATTTGTTTATCATACGCTGTTGCATCTTTCAAAGACATTTAAAGCTAGTTCTATCTAGTAAGATACAGACGTAAATTGGAAATTTGATGATTTGAAGAGCAATTAAAAAAGTACTTTTTATTTAGAACGCTTGTTTGTTTAATTCACTTCCGCAAAGCATACGAAGGGCATCTGCTCAAGGACCTTCGTAGACAACTTCTAAAGTAAAGATTTGTATTTATGTTTTAAATACGTTCAGAATGAAAAATGTAAATATGTTAAGAGAAAACTATTATAAATAAGTACTCACAGAGAATCTGTTTAATTGCTAAGTATATTAAATGATTATTAGTGAACATCAACAATACAACTTATTCTGTTTTCACATAGATTTGACACCAGTTTTCACGTAATTAAGAAACAATTAAGCTCCTTTTTTATATTAATTTGATTTAACCAAGTTCAAACGGATAACTGAAATTGTAAATTTGAAATTAATTGTGAAAAGATGTTTTTATTCAAAAAACTTTCTTGCATTTTACATTAATATGAAAGACAGCACTATTAAAATTTTTGAAGTAGTTATAAATTCAAAAGTCTCGTCTTAACTCTATAATATCCTCAAATGTTCCCTCTTTGTCATAAGATGAAAACAATAGCTTAGCTATACAAAAATTCTTTTTCAAATTTCATTTTAATAATTTAACAAATGTTTCTAACTTTTTTTTCGTTTATGCAGCCTTTACTTAGGAGATCTCAAATTTAATCAAGAACTTGGTTTAGTTAGTTACCAAAACGTGACGACAAACAAAATATAGTGGCCAGGCGGTAAAATCGACGAACACTGATAATTCGGTTCGGGATTGGAATCTCTAATTTAAAAAAGTCGATAAAAGGGATTAATGTTAACATTTGATTCAAACAAACAAACGTAAAAAACAAGTTAAATAAAGCTGTCTGAGGTCCTGGAGCGGCCTTAGCGATTAAAGCCTCTGAATACTGGTAATTTGGAGGCTCCGGGTTTAAGTCCTTGCGAACGGGATGACTGCATGCACGTTTTCATGGTTTTCTCCATGTATAACGTGGATACGAGATAATTTCCCTAAAAAGTCATTAATGGGACATTCCTTCCTTTGGTGGATACCACAATGTGAGTCGCAGTAATAAAATAATAAATAAAATCTGAAAGATTTTAGATTTTAAATCACGCCCAAACGAGCGCTTTTTTAACGTTTTGTGTGTTACTTTGATTTAATAAATATCATGTTCTTCGCACATAAACCATAAAATTCAGGTCAACAGCAATATCACGAAATTATTAATAAACAGCATAACATTAGCATTTCTGATACACTGTCTCGCGCGCTGGAAGATAACAAATGTTTTTTTCCCCATATAGTGTTGCCATTGCTCGCTTTGAAATCGTTGAATTTGTTAATAAAAAATTCGTTAAAGTTTTACAAAATATGAAATAGATAATTATACAAATTCCAAGTTTGGGTTTCCAGATGCCCATATTCGAGTGGAGGACTACGTTATTCAAAATTTGATGTTTCTAGGTACCGTTGGTTTTTCACAATGTGAGAATTATACATACATTCATGCAGATTCTTCATTATTTAATTTCTTTAAATATAATGCAGGTCTCTAATATTTGGTGGCAACAATTTGAAAAGTGAAATGCCCTCAAATTTGGGCAAAATATTTTATTCTCGAATGAGTGGTAGTTCGGTCCGAAGTTCGAATCCCGGGAACGGGCTGGCTGCATGGGCGTTGTCGTGGTTTTCCCCGTGTGTATAAGAGCCAGTTTCCTTTAGAAAGTCCCCCATGAAGGTTTTTCTCCCCTTAAACACATAGCCCTCGAGTGCTTTACCGTAATCAAATAAACTACTGCCATATATGAAAAAAAATTAAAGCTAACATTGCTCTTGTCTCAATATTCTATTCTTTGAGTCTCGGTCTTTTATACACAGTAACGATATCTTAGATACTAAAATATCTCTCAGCATCACCGTTAATTCAAGTTGTTAAGGCTTCGAATAGCTGCATTTGCGAAGAATTTAAGACAATGTCGTTGCTTTAACAATCTGTATGTCATCAATACGAGTGCCTTAATTAACACTAAACTAAGTTTGGTTTCAAAGATGGTGTAGGACTGCTTTCAGCTAGAGGTGGACAAAATAATGTGCAAATATGATTAGAGGATTCACTAAACTCTTCCCCGGTGCTGTCATCAACACCATTTTGTGCTTCTGATCAAGTTCACTTTTCTTTTTTTATAAAATCTATTCCGTCTTATTCCCACCCCCCCATGACTATTACTTTGGCGCTCAAGAAAAGATTTCAAATCATCCGACTGACTTCAGAAGATTTGAGCTAATACATATTGTTACGTGCGTACAGGTTCATAATAGATTGAATGCACAAGTCCATTTTATGAACTTTTAAAAAAAATTCATAAAATTTATTCTAATCACAATAAATATAACAAAACGTTAGATTATTTCTCAAAGCTATTCATACAATATTACAGTATCACGCAATATAAACAGTAGCTATATTTTAAACAACTAAAACGCTAAATAGAACGCAATCCAAAGCGCAAAGAAAGCTAATCCGATCTCACAGCGAATTTACTACAATCAACAATAATAGCTTACTAAAACAGCAACTAATAAACAGCTGAGCTGAGATGTTTCTCTCCGGCTTTTATAGCTTTTTAAATCGGACGCGCGAGACAATTCTAGCAATTTCTGGAAAGCAAAAAGAGTAGAATTACGGTTACAGTTAACATACTAATCAATTACATTTACTCAGATTAAATATCAGTTACAGAGATAAACTTTTATTCAATGTTAAATCCACGTGCTCTTGTATTTTTACTTTTCCGGCCTAGCTTTCTCTTAAAATATGTCCCGCGCTGCATTGCACAGCGAAATAAAACAATTTTAATTATAATTATATTAAAAATATATAAGTAAATACAAAATTCGTAACAATATTTTTTGATTCTTCTAAATTATGAATCAGTTTCATAATTTTTTGGACAGATTTCAGAAACGAAAGCCATCCGAGTTCTTATTTTTAGGAGATAGGATTTTATTTTCGAAACATTCCTTTATAAAACCAATACTAGAATTGTAATTCCCTTATTCACTGAAACAATGCAACGGTATACTGCACAATTTGCTAAAATGGTACATTTCATTATTTGCAAAATGGAATTCCTGGTTCGAACCAAGAATTTCGTTTGTTAAAACAGGTGCAGGCTGAAGTATTATTGTCATTTGATGTGTCCTTTCATTTAAGTATGTACTTTTCACATTTTATTAGTGCAAAAAGCTGTTTTTTGGCTGGCTAAAATGGTATTTGATGCTTTGAATTTTTATAAATACACTACCAACAAGGTTCATTTTATGCGCTCAATACTGGTAGTGCAAAATATCATTTCCAACACGTATTTTCATTAACTTCGAATCACGCAATTACGCAACGCTCTACTACTACGGTGTCTTCTACTTCGGTGTATTCTATTTCATATTCCTTTAAAGGATCAACTACTGCTTGTGAGCAAAGTGTCGAATAAACAGCTCCTAAAAATACGTACTTGCCACACACATAAACAATAGTTAAAACATAAAAAATAGAAGGTTGCTCTGTTCCTGAATTAATAGTTTCCAACAGAACTGTAAATACACACCTTCCGTGTTTGTCAGATATTTCCTGACCCATTACAACTATTGACGGTACATATTTATGTCTCAAAATATCTTCAGAAGAAAACTTACCTAAAGCAGGCACGTATTTCACTATGTAATTACATTCTTCTTATCTATTCTAGCACCATTTCGCTCTTCAAAGCTACAAAAAGTTATGGTTTGCCGCTTAATCTCATATTGCTCTGAGATGGGGTACATTTATCTTCTTTAAATGGATAGCATTAGTTAATTTGTGTTTCATTACAGTCTCCTTTTCCAGGATTTCTAAAAGAACATTAAAGTATACATAAAGTTTGGTATGCCACTTGAGTACAAAAACTTTGGTGAAAACTCTGACATTTTACCAATTACTAGCGGGCAAGCCCGCCATCTGAGAGGAAATCGCCAAAGCAAAATTTATAAGTTCTACGTATAACTGAAAAGAAAATGTATAAAAACATTTCAATATGAATGAAATCAGTTCATGCTTTCCAAACAACAAACAATACTTAAATGATTTTTTGGTTGATAAACCAGGAAACAAAAACTTTTGACACTTTATGTTAATAGGTATACGTTTGAAGTTATGATTTAAATTTAATGTAATATAACAACTTTTTTTCAATATCAATAAAAGAATTAATGTGGCAATAGCATATCGTGTCAATATCTTAAACTACAGTCATGTCCATAAATTAAGGGTAATTCGGAGTCACGCGGAAATCGAACTCTAAAATAAATATATCGCCTGTAAAATCACTACACACATCTTCAGGAATCATATGCAAATTTCAGGAAGTAACCAGATGATATCGATGGTACGTCACAATGACGAGAGTGTAAGAGAATGATATATAAGGAATACAGGCAAAGAAGTATAATTGCTCGCAGGCGCTTTATAAGCATTTCAGTGCAATAACCGAATAGTTATGACACAAAGGACGCATTTGGATGATTTTTAACGTGGTAGAATTATCGGCCGTCTGGAATGTGGGCGTACCCAACTGGAAGTATCAGACGAACTTGGAATTGCTCAGAGTGTCATCTCCAGGCTTTGGCAACGATTCCAAGATGATGGTAACGTTACAGCACAGGTCGCCCCAGAGTTACAACGCCAAATGAGGACCGGTATTTGGCAGTTACTGCCAAAAGAAACAGGCGGAGCACAGCCTCAGACCTGTCTTGTCAGCTCTCTTCAGTCACTGGTACGATTCAAGGCAGACCGTGTACAGACGCTTAGGGCAGATTGGTCTATATGCTCGTAGACCTGTCAGATGCGTTCCACTTACTGCAACTCATTGTCGCCTGCGGTTAGTCTGGAATAGAGAGCATGCATTGTGGACACCGAAACAGTGGGCTTGTGCGATGTTTTCCGAAGAGTCCAGGTTTAGCTTGCAGTCTGATTTTCGCCGGAGAGATCCAGGTACCCGTTACCACTAAGAAAACATCATTGAACGACACCGTTACGGTGGTGCAGGAGTGCTCGTTTGGGGTGGAATTATTCTGGGTTCCAGAACTGACCTGCACGTTCAAATTGGAACCATGACAAGCCAAATCTATCGGGACGTCATTCTGAAACAACATGTACGTTTGTTTCGGGGCGCCATGGGCGCACAATTTGTGTTTATGGATGACAACGCCCGTCCTCACCGTGCAAACATCGTAAGCGAATGCCTTCACTCGGAGGATATCACCCGTATGGACTGGCCAGCATTCTCACCGGACTTGAATCCAGTAGAGCACGTGTGGGACATGCTTGGCCGACGAGTTGCAGCCCGTCAACCTCCTCTTACATGTCTACAGGAACTTAGGAGAGCATTGCTTTTCGAGTGGTGAATTATCCCCCAAGATCAGATCGATAATTTGATACTCAGCATGCCTAGGCGTTGTACGGAATGTAATACATCGTCTGGGAGACATACAATGTATTAACAATCATACCAACCGTGTAATATTGGCTTTTTGTAAATAGGCTTTTTTTTGTAATTTGCTCCAGGGAGAAAAAATCACTAATTTTTTTAATAATATCAAACATATAGCATCTTCTTTGGCTCTTTACTTTTTGTTTGATAAATAAACTTTACAAATAAGTCAAATTTGTTTTGCTTCTAACTCTTCCTTTGACTGATTTTGCATTATCCTTAATTTATGAACATGAGTGTAAAAGGTGTCCGACAGCAGCTATTTATTTAAAATGCTGACATTAACGAAACATTTTCAACCTCACATACAATCGCGTGCTTTCTTCAACGTTAGAATATGATCTTATATAAAAATAATATATTTAATGTTCGGCAATGCTATTTTCATTTCATATTTTGTAAAACTTACAAGTTTTTTATTAATAAACTCTACGAATTGAAAGCGAGCAGTGGCAACACTTTTCGAAATAAAGCAGATTTTTATCTCCAGCGGGCGAAACTGTTGCCACTCAGAAAAATGAGGGCGAAAATTAGAATTTTCAAGAATTTTTAATTAATAATTAGGTTGATTAAATTCGTACGAAGATGAGAACGGTCGGAGTGGTTTCCCACGAACGTTTTGATCTGCGGATACCTCTCAGAATTCAACTCCTTGCCATTCCGGAGGAGATCATGCCGCAAACAAATAGACAGAAGCGCATAGATTTTAATAGTATAGATTTCTTTTTTTGCGACCTATATAAAAAAAAATTACTATCACTAGATTTAACTATATTTAGGAAACAAAACAAAAGCGCACTTATCCGATAGATTGTGGCACGACTGAAATAACTGAATGAGACTCCTGGCAAGGTGCAAATGAGTAGCTAAACGGACAAAAGACAGTGGGTGGCAAGAACGTGTAAGAGGGGAGGAAGACAGAAATTTTCCGAATAACATGCAGCGAATGGCTGCACGACGAGTGTTGCGCGAAGTAACGAATTAGCTTTAAATACGTACTTTTCGACAATTTTCGTTCAAAAAAATTCATACATTTTGTATTTGATTGCTAATACTGTCAATGTTTTTTATTTATTTAGATATATTTCAAAAATAATAAAATTATGTATCAAGTAGTGATATATTATTTTCTTTATGAAGATTAGCTTCTTATATATTCTGTAAATATAGCTTTGAAATTTATTAGATAAAAACAAATTTAAATACGAAAAATTAAGTTAATTAAAGTTTTGATTTGATGTATTTGAAAACAACTTCTTATTTGCACTAAAGTTTCAAGTCTAGGGCCAATTTCCTATTTTTTGTTTAAATATCTATTTCTTGAAGTTTTATTTACGCCTTTTGGACTGTCTTTTTAGACTTTATATACCGCGGAGAAACAGGTATATTTTTTTTTATTAATCTATAAAATATACTTGTAGCAATGATAACAGATTTCCTTTCTTCTTCTTATTAAATGCTAAGACTTAAATGTACAAAAAGTAATATGCCAAACATTTTGAACTCAGCAAAGCGGCATTCATCGTAAATAAATTATTCCAATTAAAAAATGTCAAGTGTAATCAGTGCATTTCAACCACCGTTCCAAAAAACAAGTAAAAATATAACAGTCACTGCACAGAAGAAATCCCAAATTAAAAGAATAATGGAAGTTTCAAAGTGTTAATTAACTGGCTCAATACTAAGCTCTTCGTTTTAATTCTGACTAATGAAAAGAAGTTAGAATTAAGGAGAGTAATTTTTATTTTTCTTTCCTCAAGAATTCAGACCGAATACAATTTAAATCTTCTGTATGGCTAATTATATCGATAAACTGGCGGTTTTCTACATTTGTTTCGCGATTAGGGATTGCGATGTACACTCTGCGTAAAATGATCTCATTATTTATTTATTTTAATTATATTAAGATACTGAATCGAAAAAAAATAATTTCGATGAATTATTTTTTCTTTAAACATTATAAATGCTTAACGAATAAAGGGATGCATATGAATAATACTCCCAGAACATATTTTGCGTCTTAAACAGAATGCAGATAGGAAATAATAACAAGGAACAGATAAACCACCGAATATGACATCACATTCGACTAATGTTTCTCAGTCTGATAAACGTTATCTTCAGCCTGCTTCTTTAGATAACAAGACGAATGTTTTACTAGTGCAAATTATTATATTACTTTGAAAAATAGTGTTACATAATGACTAAAATTAAATACGAACTAGATAACAGGGACATTATAATGTGTTTAATGAAGGAACAAACACCCAGCGGAAAGAATGTTGGCTAGTTTCCATTAAAATTTCAAGGTTATTTCCTTTTAAAATTACTCGATTAAAGGAAAACATTAAAAATTCAGAATAGAGATAATTATACTTGTATATCTTTCGCATTACTTTTATACGCCATTCTTGAGTATGATACTGTGAATTAATCCAATAACATGGTATAGTAATTAATTCGATCAAGATTGAAGTATGGCTCTATAAATTTTAAAATGCAATTCTATTTCATAATATCGTGATATATTTTAAAAATACTTAAAAAACTGTTTTACGGATACTATTTTTCACACCGAAATAAATAAATACAGTTGACTCATGAAATTTCTTCGCATGTTTCACAAATGCTCGGCCTTTGCTAATGCGACATTGGGATGATTTACTTCATCAAGTTAGTTGACGATGTCACTGTTGAGTGAAAAGAGTGATGATTACTTATTTCAACAATACGGTTGAACTTCCTACCATTGGGAGGAACTATTCGCGAGAGCCTCTCTTTAAAATTTTGCCATTAAAACAGACGAGGAACTATTCGCGAGAGCCTCTCTTTAAAATTTTGCCATTAAAACAGACACCGCTTGCAAGGGTATCTCAATCTAAATGCCCTAGAAAGTGGCTAAGACACAAATGTAAGGAAATAATGTTGTAGCCACCGTAGTCTTCATATTTATCCCATGTGGCTTTATGAACCCTACTGTTTTTGTACCTGCACCTTCTTCGTACCATACCACCGTAAACTGAACGTGATATGTTGGCACACGTTCAGGGCGAAACTGATTATAGCATAGAAGTATGTATGCAATATCAGCAAAAATTCCTGCATGCATACATGCAAAATGTGCTATAAAAGTTTAGTGAGAGTGCTTTTATATTAATAAAATAATGTTTATTATCGGCAACAGAGTTTAATTTTAATTAATTAAATTAACGGAATTAAGATCGCTTTGTTAAGACCGAAAAAGTGTACGGTTAATTTTTGTTCTGAACTTTGTTTAATAAAGCAAACGATGCCCGAAATTAAAAATAACAAAATAATAAAATAAAATAATATAATATCAACTAATTCTGATATGCTGAACGCGGATATGACAGTTAAAATTATTTATGTTAATTTTTAAAGTTTTGAAGATTCATAGAAGGGCTCTTAATCAAAGATTGATCCTATGCTTACGAAATGAAAACGGCTTGTCAACTTTAAAAATTTCGTATTTCATACATAATATAGTTTCTGTAATAAAATTATAAATGTGACATGCAACCCCATATGGCATTTTCTTTTTTTATTAATGGTAAAGTTTTTTGTACCTACTTAATGCCTAATTTTTATGAGAAACAATTTCTGCAATGTATCGAAATGTTAATGAGAATGGAGATATTCCCTAAATCAATTTAGTGACCATTTGGCAATTAAATTCTGCATCAAAATTCAGCCCCACAAAATAAAATTTTTACGTATGAACTTAGCTTTCAATTTAAGTGGCATTTTCATTTTAAACACTATAAATTCCCCGAATAAATATAGTTATTGCTTAGTATATCGGGATATTATTAGTATTATTAAAACATATACTTCAGTGCTCTGTAACAATATTCGTTATAGACGTTGATTCAGTTTAATTATTCACATGACGACTTTTTTCATAGTGCAGATTTAAGCTCCCAGAGGATGTATAAGAGATAATTTATTTATTGCAAAGTTCACAGTTATCTGCCTCGAGAAGGACAATGCAGACTTTCTTTTAAACACAAAAGCGACATTGAGATATTTGCCTCTAATAAACTGGAAAAGGATTCTAATAAACTGAAAAAGGATGTAGAATTATAATATAATATTAAATATTTATAAGAAAAATGTTTAAAGACTGAATAGTAAGTCCAACTTTGAAATTTACCTGAAGTATAATGCCGAGTTTCTACTGTTATGAAGGAAAGCCTTTGTCAAGAATGTGCAATTTGTGAAACTGGTCCATTTTCAAACCGAAAACTAATTCGAAATAAGGCCCCTTTATTATAAATGGCCGTAAATGGCCTCTATTTTGAATTTAAATTAAATTACATTTAAACAATTTTCTTTTGAGGCAAATATTTTGCGGTTTTATGATTATAACTATCTATGACTTTCTTTTTTTTATTTTAATGTAAAATTATTTGGAAAAAATGGTATAAGATAAGTAAAGATAACTATAGTTAACAATGAAACAATGCTCTAGCCTTGTTGCCAGTGAGGGGGCCTGCCATCGGCCGAGCGGTAAACACTGGTAGTTCGGTTCGAGGATCGAATCTCGGCGAATGGGCTGGCAAAATGGACGTTTTCTTGTTTTTTCCCCATGTGTAACGCGTTACATGAACCAATTTCCCCTAAAAAGTGCTCCATGAAGGCATCCCTCCCGTTAGGCAGATAGCCCTCCATTATTTTGCCATAATTAAACAAACCAAAACAAACCAAACTTTGGTGCTGAGAAGATTAAAATTCTTTTTATTACTCTGATAAATAATACTATAATCGTAAATAACAATAGTAGATATTTTATGAACTATATTGTTACGATTATAAAGTATGAAAATATTTCTGCAACTTTGAAAAAGTAATATGATTTTATATATAACAATAAAATGACACGTGGTTAGCCGATTTTCGCTGATACCGTTTACTTACTTTTTCCCTCTAAAATATACTGGATGCTTTAAAGCTTATTATTTTACATACATAGATCAATTATGTAAAGGAACTAGTGAAATAATTTGCATAAGTAGAACTTTTGATGACAATGTCTAATAAATTATTATTATAAAAGTTATCTTCTCTCTTATCACTCTTCAAAAAGAAATAAATAGCGTTTATCTGTCATACTTCAGTCCAGGCTAACGTCTGAAACAACCATTAAACTGTTCCTTGTAATTTAAAGATTTAGAGACAATTCAAAATTCAAAGCTGAATACTCTAAGTTGGAAATGCATGTTATGCAAATTATATAAGAATTTTTTTATTATGAAAACTATTTAGACTGTACATGCATAACACACATTGAATGAAAGAAAATATACAAACTCTTAAGAAATGAAAACCAGCTTAAAAGTACATAAAAAAGTATTTAGAAACCGTAAGTAAATCATCTAAATATTTCGGTTTCTCCTCATAAAGGAAAACAACACCAAATGTTATGATCTAATAAAATAAAGGAATATATATATATATTCCTTTATTAAACACTAATGATGCAAGATGTTTACACAGAGTGTTGTATAAACGAAACGTGCTTTTAAATTATACTAACAGTATAAGTAGTTTTAGAAATGTCATTTTTATGGCTGGCCTTAAGAACTTGTTTGAATTACATTAATTGGTGTAATTACATTAATATATTTGTAAATTGATTGAACATGGCAAAACATCAACATTGCATTTGAAAATAACGACGAAATCACTGCTCGGGCTTCGTGTTCAAGCAGGAAATAATTTATAAATACAGCCATGTCCATAAATTAAGGATAATGCAAAATCAGGCAAACGAAGAGTTAGAAGCAAAACAAATTTGACTTATTTGTAAAGCTTATTTATTAAACAAAAGGTAAAGAACAAAAAAAATTGCTATATATTTGATATTATTAAAAAAATTAGCAATTTTTTCTCCCTGGAGCAAATTACAAAAAAAAAAAACCTATTTACAAAAAACCAATATTACATGATTGGTACGATTGTTAATACATTGACTGTCTCAAAAAAGACGATACAAAGTCCGTACAACGCCTAGGCATGCTGAGTATCAAATTATCGGTCTGCTCTTGGGGGATATTACACCACTCAAAAAGCAATGCTCTCCGAAGTTCCGGTAGACACGTAGGAGGAGGTTGACGGGCTGCAACTCGTCGGCCAAGCATGTCCCACACGTGCTCTACTGGATTCAAGTCCGGCGAGAATGCTGGCCATTCCATACAGGTGATATCTTCTGATTGAAGGCATTCGCTTACGATGTTTGCACGGTGAAGACGGGCGTTGTCATCCGTAAACACAAATTGTGCGCCCATGGCGCCCGGAAACAAACGTACATGTTGTTCCAGAATGATGTCCCGATAGGTTTGGCTTGTCATGGTTCCAACTTGAACATACAGATCAGTTCTGGAACAGAGAATAATTCCACCCCAAACGAGCACTCCTACATCACCGTAACGGTGTCGTTAAGTGATGTTTTCTTGGTGGTAACGGGTACCTGGAGCTCTTCATATGAAAGTCCGGCGAGAATCAGACTGCAAGCTAAACCTGGACTCGTCGGAAAACATCACACAAGTCCACTGTTGCGGTGTCCACAATGCATGCACTCTACTCCAGGCTAACCGCAGGCGACAGTGAGTTGCAGTAAGTGGAACGCATCTGTCAGATCTACGAGCATATAGATCAATCTGTCCTAAGCGTCTGTAAACGGTTTGCCTTGAAATTGTCGTACCAGTGGTTGAAGAGAGCTGACGAGACGAGCCTGAGGCTGTGCTTCGCTGTTTCTTTTGGCAGTAACTGCCAAATACCGGTCCTCATTCGACATTGTAACTCTGGGGCGACCTGTGCTGTAACGTTACCATCATCTTGGAATTGTTGCCAAAGCCTGGAGATGACACTTTGGGCAATTCCAAGTTCGTCTGATACTTCCAGTTGGGTACGCCCACATTCCAGACGGCCGATAATTCTACCACGTTAAAAATCATCCAAATGCGTCCTTTGTGTCATAACTATTCGGTTATTGCACTGAAATGCTTATAAAGCGCCTGCGAGCAATTATACTTCTTTGCCTGTATTCCTTATATATCATTCTCTTACACTCTCGTCATTGTGACGTACCATCGATATCATCTGGTTACTTCCTGAAATTTGCATATGATTCCTGAAGATGTGTGTAGTGATTTTACAGGCGATATATTTATTTTAGAGTTCGATTTTCGCGTGACTCCGAATTATCCTAAATTTATGGGCATTAGTGTACTTTTGCTGGCATTGAAAATTAAGAAAATATTATTAAGAAAAACGTTGTTTTTATTATGGCTCATTTTGATCAGCTGATAAGTAGTGGTAAGTTTTGAAAGATAAATGGAAGATATTACGCACGTAGAGTAAAAATACCTTCTGGGATAAGATCGTTATTTATTTTAGCCTGAATTATGCATATGAAGGGGATAAAATTAACAAAAAACAAAACAACAAACAAAAAAAACAAAACAAACAAACGTTTAACAAAAAAAAAAATTAACACCGTAACTTAGTTTAGCATCTATATTTTAACACTTACTGTTTCTACTAATGGAGAGGAAAAACGCAAACTATAAATTAAACATTTATCTGCCAATGTTTTCAGTTCTGAACATTTATAAAAAAATATTTAAATTGATGATTTTTCAGACTTTGTACAATCACGCATTTATTTCATTTATTATTTGAAAAGTTTCTAAAAACAACTGGTTCTAATAAAAAAGAATATATTATTATTATTTATTATTAATTATATACAAACACGTTTGAGCGCGTCAATTTTTTTAAAAGTTTCCTGATGTGGAGACCACAGAAAAAAGTCAAATAACTTCAAAATTCAAGATAAAATTACACGGTAACTATTTAGCGACATTCTAAGAACATAGATTCTATAATGTACAATGCTAATATATCCATTAGTGTGTGCAAGTCAGATCAAGTATGTGCAAGTCATAGTGTGTACGTGCAAGTCATAGTGTGTCAAGTATGTGAAAGTCATAGTGTGTCAAGTATGTGCGTCAAGTGTGTCAAGTATGCAAGTCATAGTGTGTCAAGTATGATCCAGGTTTTCTATAATAGGCTATATAAAAAGGAATTAGAATTCTTTTGCCATATAACAATTACGCCAGAAGTTCTCAACCTGTTTTGTTCCACGCAACCCTTTAACAATTGCTAGAAGATCATTCTTCACATCTCCCTTCCATCCAAAATTTGAAAAATATATATACATTTATTAAGATTTAGGTTATTAACGTGTTTCATAAATTAAACAACAAGTATTGAAAATGCTGATAAAAGCCAAAACTTGAAGAAAAGCAATTTCTTTCATTCGTCACTAAAAGTAAATCAAAAGGCTGACTGCATTCTCCCTATATTCCCTTTCCCTGAAACTATGAAATTATCCCACCATCACTTCTTCCCTGGTTATGAAACCCTGAATCACACACACATTGAATCTACGAAATTTTTGGTCTGACTGTTTTCAAACAAACCAGTTAGTAGCCAGTTGTAATTCCTGATAACATATTTCTGTTTGATTAAAATTTCATCTATTTATAGTGCACTAGAAGGTAGAGACTAACCTGACCTAGGCTGCAGAATATGAAGTAATGCCTCTTACGAGCGATTCACGGGAGCGCAAGCCTCCAGTGTTCAACCCCAGGCGACAATGAGCCCAGTCAGATATATGAGACAAAGGCAACCAGGCCAAATTCTTTGACCAGGCTCCAACTGGTCACCCAAAGTAACAAAGGCAGCATCGAAGTTCCCTTGAGCTCGACCAGCGAAAACGAAACCCAGAGGACAACCTTTGAAAATCAAACACGTAGCGACCACACAGCCCAAGACAGACTTCACAGCACCCGTACAGGCCTTGCCGAGCTGCACCGGCGAGACGACCGCCCCCCGTCTACTTACAGAAAAAAGTTCCAGTAGGATTATTTGTTTATGTTGCCAATACAGAAGGGTGATCACATTTGTCCATGGGTTAGAGAAAATATCCTTCAAAACAGCAATGAAATTTAACTAATTTAATATAAAAGGAACCATATAAATAAATAGTTTCACAGAATTCTAATCAGCAAAATGCGAAAATTTGTTTATGATCTGTTCATATTGTCTTTTAAGCAATAGTTGATTTATGAACTGTTCATAATGTTTCATTTGTAACGTCTATACGAGCCAGTTCTCCTTCGAAAATCGTCCACGAAAGCATCCTTTCCCTTAGGCAGATATCCCTAGTCTACTCTGCCATAATCAACTAAACCAAACCAAACCAAAACAAACCAATAACGTTTCTGGGTATCATTTGACCGATGCTATACTCCTGATCTTAACACTCGGAAGGCATTCATTGGAAGAGATCATGCAGATGTAAAATTTAAAATTAGACAAGAAAGCAACCTTAGTTTTCAGGGGGTATTTTTTTAAAGAAGCAAGAGAAAAATTATCTGCAGAAATTTTTTTGCTTCTGTAGAAGAAAGACCTGTGTCTGATCACTCATAAAATCGAATAGAGCTATTCAAAATCTAAGAGGTTGCTTTTTTACCTAATTTTAAATGGTTGATTAAAATTGAAAACAAACTGTTCGGCGACACAATCCTTTACCTAGCGACATTTGGTAATTTTTATAATCTATTTAATCTTATTTGGTAACTGTACTTCAGTTAAAATATATTACTTTGATAATAGTAACCGATTTGTTGATCACAATACCGATGCTATTTTCCATGTTTTCGTACACAAACGGATGGATTTTCGGCAATTCGATAACAGTATCGGAATGATAACACTAACCGCGATCACATTAAGCGGCGTCTACTGTTCTTAGCTTTTTTGGGGTTCATGGCTAAACAGATAAAAAACAAGAAAGTTCTCTTCGCAAAATGACCGTCCGGTGGCGAAGTGGGTACGCGTCGCGCAGCTGCACCACAGGTCCGGGGTTCGATCCCCGGAATCAGCCTTTCATCCCTTAAATGGGTCGATAAAATGAGTACCAAGTTCGCTTGGGGGTTAAACACCGGGGGTCCTGCGACAAGCTGATCACTTGGCCAAGGGCATATGCTGATGCACTTCGGGGCCCAAAGGTCAAGAAAGCAGAAAAAGGGCACTGCAGACGGTGGCCCACTAGAGCTGTTGCGCCACTACTGAGTTTAGTTTCTCTTCGCAAAATGCGTGTATCATCAAACAGCTTATTGCAAACAAAAAAGCTTTTCTAACCTTCTCGTTTACTTGTTTGATTTGGAACATCTAAATTAATTTTCATTCCACACGCGACCTTGCAAATTAATTCCTTTTCGTGTGAAACTTTATTTTAAAGGATCGTACTATAATTTATTACTTTAGAATAGACATTTCAAAGTAATTTCTTCTCCCCAAACTCAGTCCCATAACTATAGCAAAGACTGCTGGGATAAAAAAATCGAATCCTCTAATTTGTTAAAATTCCCTTTGCGCAGCGATGACGATACACATCACAGTCGTAAACGAGAGGAGGGTAACTACGGTCTTGAAGTGCCTATTTTAAAGTTACAGACTGTGATAGTTTTTAATAACTTCAGAAACCTACAATGCTGTGTTGAAAGACTGTTCAAAGAGGTAACTTCCACAAAGGAATCAAGCAGTCCAGAAGCTCTTTGAGACGCTCGAAAAAACATAAAACATTACAAAAATGCCGGCATGTATGGGCCTAAAAATTGCAGAAATGTTCTCTGCAGATCTCAATATTATTTTAAAATTCAGTTTAAAAGCTGCAGACAAGGCAGGTATTTTTTTAGAAGTGGGAAGAATCTAAATTTTCTGAGATAAGAATCTAAATCCGAATCCTAAAAATTCGTGAATCCGTCGGATCTGGAATCTCTTTAATCCTTCATTATATGTGTAATAATATCAAGAAAAAAACAAAGAAGGGAAAAAAATCTTCAACATAAAGTGAAAATTTTGAATTAAAGTTAAATTTGAAACTGCACTTAATGAAAAGCAAATTTAACACACGCAGTTTTTTTAAAAATGAATTCTGTTTATTGAAAAGCTACAAATAAAATTTAACAAATAAATTGATTAATTTAAACTCTTGAATTTTGAGTTTCATTTTCTCAGCATAATTTGAGAAAAATATTCGAATAATAGTGTACATTTTTACATTACTCCAAAATCTTTTAATATTAAAACAAGAGTAGAGGGCAAAAAGATTATTTAAAGATTTCACATTTAAAGAGTTCAAACACTTAACACGGAATATTAAACATTATTAAAAAAAGTGAAGAGTGAATCCACAACGTGATACTGGTAATCTAGATACCAATGAAACTGCAACAAGGGTTTTCTTTTTCTGGGTGAATGTTTTTATTGCAGAAGGGATTAAAAAGCTTTCGAAAATCAGTAAAATTCAAAACATGATTAAACTTGCTGGTGTGTACTACAGTTACGTAATTCAACTTAATTACACAAATTTTATTAACTGTGAATTTAATTAGGGGCAAAATTTGTATTTATGATAAATCTGAAATGATCCATAAATAAATATCACTATTTCATTTTACTGAAGGTAATTAGATTCACATTTCAGCTATAAGCAATAAAAGTAATTAAGAAATCAGCTGAGCTATACGTACTTTCATCAAACTTCTGAGTAAAAAATTCTTGATTCTTCAACCTTTTATTATTGTTACATTTAATAACTCAATACGTGGAAGAAATTTATTTATTTCAGTAAAACAATTAATACCGCTCTCCCGATATTCTCGTTTTATAATCGATATCAAGTTCGCCACTTAATTATTACTTTCGCTACTAAGCAAATACCAAAGAATCTTGCGGAAGTCATTAGAATAAATAGCGCCAAGTAATAAACGGCACTTCCACTCACGATAAACGACGTGTGGCAGCAATAAAAGTTCATTAAATGAAAATGTCAGTGAACTAGAATAAGAACGAAATCAACTCACCATGAGAACAAATGCCTGGAGAAAATCGCTCCCTTTTTTTCGTCACTTGAGCAGAGAGGACTGTTAATTAGGATATGCAAATAGATTATTATGTAAGCAAGTGCTTCAAGCACAATAAAAAGAGCACAGATTGCTCTTTGAGGTGATAGTTACAGGTAGTGCCCTATTCCCACTCACTTGACTCAGAATTGTATTATGAAAGATGACCCTTCTACTAATGATTATAAAACGTTAAAACGCTGATTTCATATGCGGGACAAACCAAATGAAAATTCGCTAGAAAATAATCCTATTTTGTGATATAAATTTTCAAATTGGTACGTACTAATACAATAGAGTTTCAAACTAACTAGGACAAGAGCCAATTCAGATATTCGAAAATTCCGGGCAACTAGATTGTTTTATTTCCTATTTTTTTAAAAATATATGTTATGCCTATTATAACGATACTTCGCATTCTACAAAAAAGAACTTTATTATACTTAATCCTAGAGAAAATAGATTCAATATAATCTCATCATTTAGGAATATTTTTTATGATCGTTGTAATAGAATAGTCACTATGAGCATCGGCTGTAATTTATTTTTAATTTTTTTCTGTTGGCTTCCAACGTATTTGCTGTAATGGGAAAATTTTCTTACTTTTCTAGTATTTTATAAATCAAATATCAATGGAAAATGAAACAGTAGAAAATCTGTTAAAAAAGTCATAAACTTGAATACCTTAGTAAAAGTTCATCCCATTTCCCAACAACGTTAAAGACAGATCAGTTAAAACATTTAATATTTTTGTTCTCACAGCATATTAATTAACATTTCTGATGACATATTGATTGAGTAAACCTATTGTATTTTAAAACTTAGAGAAGTAAAATTCCTTTTATGATCAAACATAAGTAGAGATATGTAAAAATAAATTTGCTTAATCAAAGTTTAAATATTCTGAGGAGATCTTCCTGAAAAGCATTATGTCTCTTAAGATATCAATAAGTATTCTTGCTCCATCATCTTCTACCAGCTACTGCAAGTTTCTACAGATAAGACATGAATTTATAATTTAGCAACTGTAACATTCCACTAACCAGTATTTAATTTATTAAATATTTTAGACAGTCTATTCAACAAATTAAGAGGTTTTTATAATTTAATTATGAAATAGCTTTTACGCTAACGATTTTCTCCGAACGTTAAATATAAGTCTTTTAGAAGCATTTAAGGCACTGGTGAACATCCCAGCCTAAAATCGACTTAACCATATTTTAAACTTACGCTTGGTTTACCAAACGAGTCGGAAATACAGATGGATATATCTATGGGTAATAATTACTAAAAGAAGATGGTACACATTTAAGCCACATGTAACAACAACAATATTTAAGCACACTATTATTTTTTGATAATTATTATGCAATGGTATACATTAAGATGCCAACCGGTTTTCAATGAAAGGAAAGAAAAGGAAATACGATGATGAAACACTTATACGCTCCTCAAAAGTGAAATTGCAACACCAAGAAAGAGTGCGCGTAGCGTTATGCAAATTGTAGAAGCGAGAGTTGTGAGGTGGATATGCAAAGTATAAAAGTCGCGCACGCATTGTATCACGTGGTACGCATATGCGGTTTATAAAGATCAGCCACTTACCCTTCTCACAAACAGCATCTGAGGGTTTACGGACATTGGCAGACTTTAGAGGAAGCATAGACAATGCCCCTGAGATGTTGGGAGCTCAATACCATCAGTTAACGACCAGAGAATGCGACCGTATTAGCGAACCGTATTATTGTCGCGCACAACAGTCACTCGTGTTGGGCACAACGTGAGTACCATCCGACGTTGTGTCACACGATGGAACCTCGGAGGTGTACGTGCATGTCACAGGTGCACGTCAGAACGCACAGACCGGCGTATTCAGCGGTCAACTATTGGAGACCCTTTCTTCACGTCACGTTAACATCCGAAGCCGGTTGCCTCCAGAAGCAGGTAGATCTGTGTCCACCCAAACTATGCGCAACAGATTGCATGAAGTACGCTTGCGTTCATGGGTACCAGCCATAGGGATACCATTGACTGCTGAACACGAGCCTGGTGTGGTATCAGCGTCATAGTGCGGGGACCATCAAATAGCATCGGATTTTGTTCACGGATGAATTTCGTTTCTGTCTGTGGAGGAAAGACGGCTGTAGACAGATAAGGCGGTGACCTGAAGAATGCTACGGAACAGACCATTTCGCCGAGCGTCACACCGGTTCTGCACCAGCATTGTGGTTTGGGGTGGCATAATGTTCGATCACAAGACTCCCCTGGTACACATTAACGCAGTTTAACAGCGGATCGCTACGTCGCGCAAGTTGTGGAGCCTGTTGTACTTCCCTGGTTGCAGAGCGCACCCAACACAGTATTCTGACAATCCCAAGCCGCATGTCGTACGGCGTACTCTTAACAGCCTGACCGGATTTGATATCCTATACTAGCCGGCAGTCTCTGCAGATCAGAATCCCATCGGACACCTGTGGGATGTTACTGAATGTGACATTAACCGGGGACCACGGCCGCAAAGCCTGGATGATCTGCGTGCAAGAGTAGATGTGGCTTGGCTATGGCTACCTGAGGCAACCATCAATGAACTTATTGATAGCATGCCTCGCGGATTGCGGCCTATATCGCTGTCCGAGGTGGGCACATTAGATGCTGAATAAATTGGTTTATAATGATTTTATGTGTCTATTTTTTAATCATTTTCACATCCATCTCACAACTCTCGATCCTTACGAGTATTCTTTCTTGGTATTGCAATTTCACTTTTGAAGAGTATAAAACAGCTGCGTACGGTTCCGAATGATTTCGATCTCCTCTGGAGGAGGTTGCCTTAGAAAATAATTCTCCCACTGATACTCACTGCTAGTTTTTAATTATGACTTCAGAAATCTTGTCAGTTTCATAGACGGTCTGGGATATGGTCACGACCAGAGATCTGGTTATGCCAATTAATTATTATCATTAAACAAAATCATGTTAAAGAATATATAATCAATGGAATTAACCTGATATGTGTCTTAAACTAAAGCTTAAGTATATATTAACATAAGTCACAATATTCACTTATTATTAAATTAAAATCACAATATTCAGTTTAAATGTTAAATTTTCAGCATTCTTTCGTACTTAGTAAAATACTACCAATGTCATAGGTCACAGAGGAAATGAATTTGATAGAATCTCAACAGCTGTGAACATTTTGTGTGGTTGTTTGAATGGAACCGTCATCATGAGCTTCGAGTAAGCTTTTAGTTTTTTTCTGTTGGGTATGGTAGTTCAGTTGGGTATGGTAGTTTCTGTTCAGTATGGTAGTATTATGGTAAAACATAAATAAGCAAGGAACCTAATGATATTTTATTAGTTAATGATCTTCGGATAAAATTCAGATACATTAGTGCCTGAACTAATAAAATCACTGAAAAGTTATAAAAGCATTTGGAATTATATTTCGAGAGCAGTAGAGTCTCTTGATGATGATGATATTACACGTGACGTAAATTAGAGCCAAATTCCGTATGACGTCTTTTACAAAAGGCACTTCAAAACAGAGCAAAAAGCTAGATCTCTCCGATAGATATTTATAATTAAATACTTAAAAGTAATTTAGTTAAACTCGCTATGCAGAATAAAGTCACTAATAATATATTTTCCTTTTATTAAGATACCCTTATCTGATAATATCGATTTATTCATTAAAATGAGATACTACCCCTTTTAATTCTGCACTTTTACAAAAAGGGGGGTGGAGGAGACAAGGACACAAAATTACCTTTTATCTGAGTTTTAATTAACGTAAAGTGGATCTGTAACAAAGATGAGTGCAATTTCGTGCATGATTTTCATTATGATATATATTTTAAGACGTTTCATTTTATGAAATATTACCAACACTTTGAGTGAAAAAGGGAAAAGAAATACGATGAAACATTCATTAAAAAAATAATGAAATTCGGAATGCAAAAAATTAAAATTATTTTGTGGATTATTTAATTTAAGAAATCTTTAAGAGCATGCAGTTTCTTTTGGAGTTAATCTCTACTGGCATTTTTTATTTTATACTGGAAGGGGGTCAACATTCATTAAAATCACAGACATTAACGTCATCCGAACTATGATTTTGTTTACTGTTACGCGAAGATACATGGGAAATACAAATGTTGCAGTAAATAATAAAAAATTATAAATAAAAATAAAACTGTTGCATGAAAACAGTCACAGAGGAAAGTTACACATTTTTATAACTATTTCGATAAGAATTAAAAAAAGAGGCAAATAATTTGGAATAAAAATTTCAGTCAACAACTGAGAAATATCATCTACTACTTTTAAATTTATTCTTCTTTCAAAATGTCGCAGGTAAACAAGCTGTGGATTGAAGGATATGTTTTTTTCTTTTTTCGAAGGGAAATACGCCTATTCCGTAATCCAAAAACATTGTGAAATGCATTAAAGTTTCTAAAGGCAAAATAAGCACCATTTTTAATCAGACAGAGAAAAATTGTCAATTTTAACTTCTACATAGAAAGAAGACTCCAAACGATTACCCGAAAAGTACTATTTCTAATATTTCTAAAGTTAAAGCGCTGGTAACAAGCAAAATATGAATCCGATGGAGAAATCGAGAGCAAAGTAAACCTGTGGCAACAATAAATTAAATAATAAACCAAGATTTACAATTTAAAAAACCTAAAATACATAAAATACACCCGCTTTTGTCGAGACATATGGCTCAAAGCATAGAATCTTATATGAAAACTGTTTAGGAGGAGATATATGGAAATATATTGTGACCCTTGGTGAAGCATGGGTTTACCTAAATGACTGCAACAAAAAAAGTTATATTTATTATAGAAAACGAGGAGAAAAAACATTTACACACCTAGTTTCATCAATGCAAAGAAAAGAAGGTTTCAGTAAGAAATCTACGATTGTCGCAGAATTCTCTCACTACGAGAAATAAAAATAAGAAGAAGTGGGAAAAAGTGATAATATCAACTCAGCGGCGTAACCATCAACAGAAAGTCTTATCGCCGGTACTTAATAAGAAGTTCTATTTCTTTATCCCAGTAACTTTCAAAGAAAGAAATTTCATCAAGACAAAACAATGAGTGATCTTAAGAAAGGTACCACTGCATTCCCTGGATGTATGAAGACTGATGCAAGTATTTGATGGCTACCTTTTCAACGTATTCTTGCGAAGTCTCCTGACGTTTTGCGTATGGACTGTTATGCTTTTATTGTCTTTTTAAGCGAAAATCCACCAGTATTGAAGGGCCCTGGCAAGTAGTGGAAGAAGAATGGAAATCAGTACCGAAACGACATTTTATGAAAATCCCTTCTATCATGAAAATCACGATGCAGGCTTATAATCCAGAAAAAAGGCTGATCAGATCGAGCATTTAAAAAATACTCTTTACATTTTAAACATTATTGAAACGACACCGAAATCTAATTAAATATGTGCAAACGACCCTGTGTATTTAAATTGCAAATATTTTATTAGCAATTTTATTACTAGTCAAAAGTGCTGTAATGAATATTTTGCTGTTTAATGCGGTATTAAGTTTTAAGACGCAGAATGGATCTCTCTCTGCTTTGCTGATAAATGATACACTATTACAATTTGGCAACGCAGTTAGCAACCGCTTACTGATTTCCGGAGTTTTGTTCTTTTATTTCATCCGTTGACAGGGGGAAAATGAAAGAGTACCTAGCTCGAATAGTTTCACGAAAACTACTTGATAATCAAAGCAAAGGAGAAAATCACCAACTATCAGGAACATCGCTCACGCCGAACACAGAGGTGTTGTATTACGGTTTTTTGAAGCTGCCAACCCTCACACTTATATTCTTACTACTATTTAAAACTTTTTTTTTAACTGAGGAGTAGATAAGACAGTAGGAATATGGGCCAGAATTTAAAACAAGCAAAAAACGTGTTAATTAAAATGATCGTTATATGGACTGAATTTGGACTGTTTAAATTATCCCAAACCATATAATTGAGTCTATGCCAAAGCAAACCTTACACATCAATAATGTAATGGGGAATATTTTGAGTGATATAATAAAATAAGATTTGTTAGAAAGGTCCCTTAATTCTTCCGTTTTGGTAATGTTGTGAAAACTGGAAATAAAATATGTACATAAAAGATTTTCAGTCAAAGAAAGTTCGTTTGCAGTCCAACTCATTTACAACATGACGATAATGTTATGATATATCACGTAGTGCATTTTGTGCTTGCGCAGACTTCAGAGTGATGAATATTTTATAGGAAGAAGAGAAAGGGAAAATGGTTTAAAAAATAGCTTTCTCAGTATATGTTTTTAAGTTATTACTACATATTTTAATAATTATAGCTTTCGAGAGAATGAAGAGGTTTTGTCCTGAAAGTTCTAAATTTTCTGAGCTGCAGTATTTTTGACTTGAAATAAGTTTCGGTTTTCAACGAAGCAGGAAAATATCTCAGAGCAGAAGTATGGTTGTAACATTACAGCCTTTACG
Organism: Stegodyphus mimosarum; assembly: GCA_000611955.2. Taxonomy (NCBI): domain Eukaryota; kingdom Metazoa; phylum Arthropoda; class Arachnida; order Araneae; family Eresidae; genus Stegodyphus; species Stegodyphus mimosarum. The sequence goes on from KK120782.1 coordinate 259,995, forward strand.
AAGTTTTAACGATGAACGTTTTCTGAGCAATTAATGTTACGTTTGACCTTTATAATTTGTGCAAAGTTAACGAATTGTACGAGAACGAAAGAAAATCGAAGGAACTAAGCAAAGATACCTTGAAAAATTCAATTTCAATTTAAAAAGAGGAAGGACTGGAATTGAAGCTGTTGAAGGAATAAAATGTTTTTGCAAAGAATAAAGTTCAAAGACAATTTAAGGTTAGAAACTACAAAGGAAAATCTTTTCGAAGAAAATTCAGAATAAGCACACAGGATTATCTTTGAAACAAGATCATCAATAAAAGTTCTCTTCGTACAGTGGGAGTTAAAGGAAACGTTTATTAAATTATTGATGAAAAATTCAATACATAGTTCCACTTATACATAGCTACTAATGGAAGCACTGAATAAAATGTGTACACTTACACTAAGATCACAGGTTGTGGTAACAGAAATATGCATACTTTTCAGGATATAATATATGCAATGGCAAAGGATATTTTCAGGATATAATATATGCAATGGCGCTTGATTTAGATCTCCACTTTCAAGGAGCCCACCGATACTTCTGTAATATTTAAAATGTGTCAAAATTATGATTTTTTCAATCCCAGGTTTTGCATAATTGCAAACAGAAAAAGGAATTAGGCATACTTCAAGTTCTCTTTTTTCAGTTCTAGGTTCTTGCAAGCTTTGCCTTATCAATTAACTCAACTTTCTAGAAAATATAAAAGCTTGGTTTAAAATATATAAGTTTATAATTTAAATAGCATATAATATATTAAAACCATTAATACAAAACGTGCAAAAGAAGTGTATAAGGTACTTTCCCCCTTCTTACTGCATGCCTCCGTAGTTAACTGCATAGCACATCCGGCTAGCAATCGGGAAGTCTGGCATTCGAATCCAGGAGACGGGACTGCATATTTTTCATGCCTCCTTCACAAAAACCTAATGACTCTACAAAAGTTTTGCTTGGTTTATATAATTATAGCAAAGCACAAGAGAACTATCCGCCTAACAGAAAGGATTCTTTCGTGGAGAACTTTCTAAGAACACTGTCTCAGTATCCACATTACATACGGGAAAAGCCACGAAAGCGCCCATTCAGCCAGCCCGTTCACTCGAATTCGAATCCAGCCGAATTACCAGTGTTCAGCGACTTCATTGCTCGGTCATTGGTTGGCCTTCCAGTAGATAGGAATTGATGTATTAATTAATATTTTATTCCTCATGAGTTAGCCTCAAGTAATATATAGATTATTAGTTCAGTGCGATAATCCATATTTTTGAATGACATGCCTTGCTTCGCCCGGTCTTTTTATCTCTAGCTTAACTGTAAAGTATATCCTTCTTTTAATCGTATCTCTTCTTAGTACAAAGCTAAACATAAAACATAGCACGAACGGGATAAAAAATTTCGAAGAACATGTTTCAAGCAGTCTGGCCAATTTTGTTTTTGACATTTAGGAGAAAACACGCGAAAAATCTTTGATTTTTCTTTTTAATCTAGAGAAAAAAAAACCCAAAAAGTTCAAGCATTCTTTTAAACGTATTTCCTTAGAAAGAAGAGTTTTAGAATCTAACGCCTTCACACTAAAGTTGTCATATTTATTATTATCTTAAACCGTTTCAACGCATAAAATGGAAGAATTTCTTTATGAAACCTGTATTTTCACCCCTTACATTCCGTTTTCCCTTTTATGTTACAGGTTTATTACAGATTTCTTTGGGATAAGTCATTTTTTGCAATGTAGTATTTTCTTCTTTTTTATACTCCATTATTTCTGCCAAATACAATACAATTCTATTTTATCGCTAAAATATTTTAGTGTGGCATTGAATATATTCCATTTCACATTCTTCTACTTATATCAAATGAAAGCAATCGGTTTTTCATTCTTAAGAAACAACCGCAATCTTTTAAGTTAATTTACCTTGTTCACTGATTTACAGACTTCAATTAATAAATGACCTTGTAAATTATCCCAAAAGATCACACAGTATTGCCTTGTTATAACATTTCTATTACTTTAACTACCAACAGTACCCTGTTATAAAATACCGCGTTTAGGGTATTACGCGGATGCTGACTGAAAAAACCTTACATAAATAAAGCTGCCCTGAAATAACTCGCCCAGAATGACATAATGATTCCTTTCTTTTCGTCAAAGAATATTATTTGGAAAGAAACGCCTATAGCATTATTAAGCGGATGTTGTTTGAAACACAACACTGTCCTGGAATAGTGCATCTAGCAATGACGTAATCATCATTCTTCACGAGTTTTTATAAGCTTTTATATAGTTCGTTCATGATGTTTGTCACTCTTGGTCAAACGTTTGTATTAGTATTAGGTTATATCGATGCAGAATGTGCAGTGCTCTCGCTGGGATTCGAACTTCAGATCTCCCGAATAGACGCCGAGCGTTCTTTCAGTTACACTACGAAGGCATACAGAAAGGAGGAAGAAAATATCTTATATACTTCCTCTTTTAAATGATGATCGAGAATTAGGGGACCTAATCGCCAAATCCTGGTGGTGATGAATTATCGTCCATCACCTTTTAGTTATGGCGCCATTTGCAGAGTCACTTAGAACTTTTTCGATGTTAGGAAACTGAAGAAATCCGCAATGCCCTTGCAGGGATTCGAACTCTGCGCCTCTCGCATACGCGTCGAGCGTCCTTCAAGTTACAATACGAAGGCACGGGAAAAGGAGAGAGAAAATACCTTATAAGTTAGTTACCAATTTTTTAACACTAAATTTACGAGTGCCCTCATTTTGACAGATTGCGGACTTGATAAACAAAATTACAAAAACTATTATTTTTATAGTTTTCTAGTTTATGCTGACAATTATCTATGTAAGGAGACGAAAACATACCGAAATTTACTTACTCTTCAGTTCTTTAATTTCAGATTTCTGTATTATCTCTTATGGATCTGATTATCCCATTATTTTCACGTAATTATCTCTATGGATACCGGTAAGAATGACGGGTAAGCTAGTTTCATAGTTAATCGTAATAAACCGGTAATTTTTATGAAATTATTTTTCTGATGACAAATATGAAAGTTGTTAAAACTAGATACTAAATAAAAATCAAAATTCAACGGAAATATCTTTCAATAACTTCGAACCCAATATCAACCCACAGCGGTTCGCCAGAGTAGAGGCCATGCCATGTATGACTGATTACCTGCCAATCGTACATGCCTAAAGCGTAAACATAAAGCGTTAGGCTCCCAAGACTAAAGAGCCATCTGCAGTCGTTGAGTTGCAGTCAATTTGTGAAAACACGCTTTAGGGAAATTTTCAGTTAGTGCGAGTAGAGAAGATCAAGAAGAAAATATTAGATTATTATGAGAATAAGCAATATCATTATAGAATAAAGGAAAAGTACTAGTTTTACTTTATTCCGAAGAAATACCCTTCTTTAATAATCATGAGTAATTCAAGAGGAAATATTAAATTGTTACAGAGAATAGTATCAGCGAAGATTCCTCTGGTACAAGCTTAATAAGTCTGTTAAGAATTAAAACTACCGTAACTTTTAATTCGATAAGCATTTCTAGTGTTAAGATTTCAATGATTTCAAGTGTTTTTAAATTAAATTAATCTTTGTTTTAAAAAAATGCATGGTTTACTATACCTATCAGTTTTAGGGGCATCGGTAAATATAGGTATACAAAAATGTCCGCCAATCTAAAACAGAGTTAAACTATTTCTTGACAGACTGTTGAAATTAAATTTTTTACGCGCACTGTGTGTCGACGACAGTGCGAAGTGGTGAAAGGTTTTTTGATTTATTTTTTCAATTTGATATAGCTTAAAAAATTAAAGTTGGAACAATTTTCGCACATATCTCCGTTAAATGAACAAACTAAAAGCTTTAAAATTTTACTGTTTGCATTATCGAATGAAGCGGAAAGCATACTTTTGTATGAGATTTTTAGTGAAATTTTAGATTTTTTTCGTAAAATCGCTGGATTGTTTCCATTTTATGTAATAGGATTGTTGAAAGTCAAGGAGTGATTATTTATTGTTAAAAAATAACTTTTAATTGAATAATTTGATAAGACAAAAAATCTGATACGGAAACCACATGACTTCCTGGTACAGAATATTAAATTATGCGTATTTTTTGCTTCCTTTTATTTAAACTTATGCCCTCGAATTTCATTTCAGATACGTTTTTAATTAAACTGATTTAGTTCTCACTTCGGGGAAAAGCAAAAATACACAAAACTTCAAAATATCTTTATTAAAATTTGAAAAATATAGAAAAATATAAAACATCAAATACAGTTAAAACAATTATAAAAACAATTTTTACAATTAAAACTAAGAGTTTCTACGCAAAAACAAGCAATTCGGCCAACGGGCAAGAAGGCAGATTTTTCGGTGCACAAAACTGAAAGTTTACTTTTGGTCCCACTCGGCAAAAAAGCACTGAAGGTGCAGAAAATTACTTAATTCACTATTCTACTACGTTTCAAATATAAACAAATATGGCAGCTATGGTAAAAAAGTTAGGCTTAGCTGCACTTAAACAACTTTTAAAATGTTGATAATTCTACAACTATCGCATGCAGATTAACTAAAGGCACAAAAAACCTTAACAGGAATATAAGAACGACATAATTCAATCAGTTTTCAAGCAAAAAATTACAATTTACCAACATATAAGAATAAAAAAATAAAATAATAAAAAACTGAGCTCATGAAGCCGAGTAAGGCTTATTTACTTTTTCTTATTTTAAGGCAGTTTTATTTATTTATTTTTTTTATTCTTATATGTTTGTAAATTGTAATTTTGTATATATATACATTTTTTTATGTATATATATATATATATATCTTTTGGTGCGGCAGATTGCAACCAAAAAGACGTCATGAAATATTCTCTTCTGAATCCATTTTAAATCCTTTTTGCAACTCGTTTTGGAAAAATCTGTCTTTACGTGCAGATGCCAAGCAAAAACATCTTTAAATTGCATTCACTAGCGGTCAAAATAGATATTTTCGTTGAAACGAGATACCCGAAAATGTTCGCGATTACAATACTCACTTTACTTCGTACAAGGAAGTAAAAATGCAGAACACTTTAATTTACTAAATTTATGTAATCAACAAACAGAAAGAATTGTAAATAAGTTACAGAAAGAATTGTGAGGCTGTTACGTATTTATCACCTGCATAGTATTTAACTAATTTTTAAATATAGAGATATAATTGATAAGCAAATACTCCCAAACCAAAATACAGCATTATTTTGATAACTCGAACTTTGATTAGTAAAAATTTTAGATATGTTGAAATGAATATCAAAATAGAGAATTTTAAATTAATACTCCTTTATAAGTCAAAATACCAATTACCCGATTCTTTTCCCATTCCCTTCGGTTTTATCTATGTGAAATTAGAATGAAGTATTTACTGGATTTCACAGTTCTAAGGATAGTATAAAACTGAATTTCGACATATTCCTTCTCCAGAATTGTCTCATAAATCAAAATTTCGATAACAGGAAATCAAAATTTTGAGTTCTGAGGAATAAGGAAAACGAAGTCATTGAGACTTAAAAGAATGATAACAAAACTTCTCGCATAAACATAATACGTTAATAAGATAAAATAATAATTAATAAGCATTAATAAGTTAAAATATCTTATTATTGCATGAACTTGCCGCCTGTGACCCATGTTTCCTAATTAAATCTATACTTGTAAGAAAAGTGTTCGATACAAATTGCAGGTATTCACACATCCACAGGAAGACTGTTATTTATTTATTATACAATTATAATGTATTTTATTATATCATTATTATATTGTATTTTTCAAGAATATTATGCTGCACATCCCGAAGCCCATTGCGACTTCCCAAATGTAACGAAATTCGTAAATTCTTATAATAGAGCTGAGTTGTAGAGGGAATAAGAATAATATAATTAAAAGTAAAACTTTATTATTTCAATATAAATTTTCTATTCAATACAAAATAAAAATTTATTTGGAAAGAAATTAAGCAAAATACAAAGGAAACAAATAAATAAATATAAGTTTTCAACTAGTACCGCGGATGTAAGATGTTTGCACTATGCGATGCACTATGCGAGGGATGCAAATAAAGTAATGACACTGGAAACATAGCGTTCGATCTGGCAGCATTATGTACTTCCCGGTTAGGGGTAAGGGTGGAGGAACATTTGGTGCACACGCAGCCGCTATGAATTTGAACTGCGTAGAGTCACGTAGCAGCATCCCATCAGTTTCAGTAACTCAGTTTCAGAAGAGTGGAGAAACCGTCTCCAACCCTGTGTGGCTTCCAAAGATGCTTACCTTAAAGAACACAATGTGAGGCTGTAATTTTAATAGAATAAAAATTATAAAAAAAGCAGTCTCTATATTTTATTTACATATATCGTTCTAAACAGATGTAGAATGTTTCAACTATTACGCATCATATTACGCTGCTTAATGAAATTAATGTACTACATGAAAAAAATTATTTTTTTATTTAAGATCACACTTTTCCGGTCCTTGCCATCGAAATAATTTGTTGTGATGGCTTAAAAAGACATAATTACATAGAGCTATGAAGAAGACTTGCTTTCTAACCTAAAAGAGATTAGTTACGCACTAAAAACATCTGAGTACGACTCTATCTGACGCGATTTTTAGAAATGGCCCCATTCTCAACGAAGTATAAAAACAGGTACATTTCGTTATAATGGCAGCACGCTGCTTTGATTTTTATTTCTGAAATGCTTCTGCAGCAAGAAAGAACGTATTTGTGGAAATTTTCGGATGACATAGAAGGCAAAAGTTTATCACTAATCGGGGAAAGATCTCATTGTTAGGAGTGTGGCAAAAGATTATTTTGTACTGAAGTACATAGTATTTGGAATTAGAAGCATCTTTCATTGATTACAATGATCGTACAAATGTTTGTAAAATTTTACTTCGGCATGTTATAAATAAAATGAAATGGACGGGACATAAATTACATCAATAACAGACATTATTGAATATAAATTATAAAATTATAAATAAATATAAATTATAAAAAAGTAACATAGTAAGTTCACTTAGCTGTCTTAAATGAAATACAAGTTACAGATCTTATAAAGCATCAAACGAAAACAAGTTTGAGAATACAGAATTTGTGCATTTCGCATTGACAACAGATGCCTCGATAGTGGAATATAACGTAATTTGTTTTTAAAAGTAGATGTAATAGACTTTTTTTCTTAAAGCTTTTTTATTTTTATTTATGTATTTATTTATTGTAGGAAACTCACGCTATTTTTCAATTAGACTGTTCTTCTCAACCACCACATAACTTGATTCCAGTCATTCTGACTTAAGTTATCTTATTCACTATCTTAATTTACCGAAACGTCAAGCTGAAATATTGGAGCCAGAATTATAGAAATGGAATCACTTAAAAAACAATACACACACACACATATATATATACATATATGTGTGTGTGTATTTTCGGGAGCAGGGCAAAGTACTCAAGGGTTATCTGCTTAAGGGACCTAAGCCTTCGAGGAGGACTTGGTAAGAGAAACTGGCTCCTATTCAAGTAACCATGAAAACGTCATGCAACCAGCCCGTTCGTTTGGAACTGAACCCAGGTCGAACCACCCCTGTTGAGCGACTTTATCACTCAGCCGGTGGTGGGCTAGTTTCCGTGAGAAATATCAAAATTTGAATTTAAATTATTATTTTCCAAAGAGAATTGTTTTGCATATTTCAGTCACTTTAGTAGTGACATTAGATACATCATTCCAATTATTCCAAGTTCCAATTATTCCAAGTTTAAACAATCTTGAAGAAGGAAAGCTGTTTGCAAAAGCTTCAGACATAAACTGATGTGAAACTTAGGGTTAAAACACAATTCTAATTTCACTATGGAAATGACTTCCGTCAATGTCATTTGCTTTTACTCCGCAAGAGAATCAAATAGAAATATGAAATGTTTTATTCATATTTCTATTTGGATTGTAACTTCGATACACAAACTGTTGCATTTGTGTGAGTGAAACAGCAGAAACAAAGAGAAAAGTTATATCAAAATATAATGGCATTAAAGAGAGACATTAACACCTTTTGGGATTAAAATGTAGCTTCTGACTTCTTACGATGTCCTCAGAACATTTGCTTACAAATCTTCCCATCAAAACAGTTTTAATGAAGTGTTTGAGTAAGCAATGGATCGAAAAGACGAAGACATTGTGTTTTTTAGATCAAAGCTCAAGAAAATTAGTGAGCCAAAAGTAAAGAAGGTATCTTTTGGTTGGTCTTTAGCTTAGGGAATTAATTACTGATCCTAAGTTTGAGACATACTGTATAAGATTGAATCAGAGGGAAATATGGAAATCCTTTTTAAGAAATGCGGCAATTCATTACTTAGGCACTCAAAATACAGAAAACGGTAATGAACTAAAGGTTTTAGAAACCTAAAGCAGTGGAGTATAACATGCCGCTTAAGATTCACTTTCTGAATTCGTTATTTGAATTTTCTAAAGAAAGTTTTAGGAAGCTAACGAAAAGCACGGAGAATGCTTTCATGAGCGTGAAAATACTGAGTGATCAAAATATTGGAGACATTTCTTTTTTCAACATGAAACATTCTGCCAGGACGTTCATTGAAATAACAGCCCGGAACTGTTTACATAAGGCAGAATCACCTACAAGTTAAACCAGCCACAATATAATGGATACAAAAAGACTCTTCCAACTTCTCTGAAACGGCTGATGTTCTAATTTTTTCCAGTGTAACAGTATCTCTGATGATATTAGAGTGACAGTTGAGCAAAAATATTTAGGCAGTAAAGACGATTCTGGTCAGTAAATATTGATGAAGAAAGAAATGAAAGATGCCTGTACGAATAATGCACAGCAATAGTATAGGGCAACAAAACGACAAATTGCAACACAATGCAAAACAGGAGCATCACGAAACATATCCAATCGCACAACACGATGAACTTTGAAACGAACAGGTGTGAACAGCAGGCGAACGTCAAAGGTATCTATTTACTCATTAAAAACTGGAAATTACAATTGCTTATCCATCTTGCAGTCTTTACGACCAGGAAAAAATTACTTTTCTGGTCACTTATTTGTACTGGTGATCAAATGCACTTTTTTGTGGCCCCGATGTTTCCTGATACATTTGATTACTTTCAGAAGGACAGTGGGTTTTGTTATGATGCATGATTGATCTCACATCGGTTTGAAGAATATGATTCGGAGTTCACATTGCTTCTATAGCCAACTCAATCTTTTGAGTTCAACGCTATTCAGCATTTGTGGTAGAAGGAGAAAGTTCAAAGTTTAGAACGCTATCATCCAGTCTGAAAGAAATTAGAGCTGTCATTATGTCAGCAGTGGCTAATATTCTTCCCATTTAATATACATGTACAATGTATAGTATACAATATTTAGTATACATGTATATTCTAACGAAAATAGCGTCTAATTACAATAGACTATCGTTGAATTCTGAAAGAAGCCCAGCCGATGCAGTGTTTAGTGACACTGATTGCCATATCAATGGGCACCAGAAAAAGCATGGAAGTTTATAAGCGTATAGTGTGTGTGCAGCAAGGGGGTACTTAAAATATACTGCGGTCCGAAAGTCTTCTCGCGAGTTTGATGGTGATGGAAGAAGAGTGGAAGATCCTCCGACCGTCCCCTCCAGGGTGTTTATTCTTCCTCAAAACTAGAGAGGAAGCTTAACAGTCAACAAAGCCGGCGATGCCTAATACATAACTACGGCATTGCTTCAACCTGTACCTGTTCAATTCTAGAAGGGAATATATCAGAAATATAATATAAAAAAAAACCTACTATAATTTTTATTCTAAGGAATTTATTGCTAACTGTAATGACCTACACATGTAAAATAACAGCATTTTTTGTAAAATATAAAAATAATATCCAATGGGGAAAAATGAATTGTTGAAAAATGATGGATTTGAACTCAGCGCAAAAGAATAAACGATATTTAACAGTCGAAATGTTTGTTAACAAAAGTATATGATTGATTTTGTTATTCAACACAATTATTTTTTTCCAGCATATTATCATCATTGGTTTTTAATTTAAAATTTATTTTCCGATATTCCTAATTTTGAAAATGAAATATTCATTACTGTTAACTCTTTAATCGTATGTTGTTTCAGTGATGAGTGAAAAAGAAGCATATTAATAGGTAAGGACATGAATGACATAGTTTCAAATTTGATATTTAATAATAAATCAACATATGAAAGTAGCATCTTTGCAAATGAACGGAAAAAATACAAGGAGAAGAAAAGTTTAAAAATAAGATCTTTTTTTACCCTGTACATACAGCGATTATGAATTTGTGTTTCAGCTGAAAGAGAAATCTTTACACATATGTCCAAAAGTTGAAGTGTACTTACCGACACTGCAAATAGCTGTAAAAGCGTTTATCATATAAACTTAGAATAGCAGAATAAAAGGACATGCTGGAAAATCAATGATCGAAGTATTTGCCATTCTATAGACTTAACAATTTCTGCTTCAGTTTCTATCACAGTGTCTTGTAAAAGTTTACTGTTAAGATATTATTACTCGTTTTAGAGCGTCTTTAGTATTAAATTTAATATATTAGAACTATTAAATTACTCCCACCTGCAATAAATGTAGCTATATAGCAGCTAATATTATTGGCTGCTCTATAGCAAGAAAGATATTATTAATTTTAGAGCTATATCTTTCTTCGAATGAATAACTTCATTTAGATTTTTCGAGAGCCCCAAATAGTTTTAAACTGAATATATAACCAAATCTACTTTAGAAAATTTTAATAACTACTGAGCATTCTCAGGACATATTTGATAGTATCAATATGTATGAAAATAATAAAAACGTTTAATTAAACGTTTAATAGAAATTTTTAACACAAGCTAAGCAAACCGTTTTGGAAAATGCTCTCCTATTTCAAATATTTTCGCATTGTTTCGCTGCTTTCAATATCGTCAGTTAGCAAACAGCTGAAAAAGACAAGACGCCGTCAATCTCTTTTGCGGAATGTACACAGCGCTTTTCGAGATTCAAGGTCATTTATACAGCTGTCCTATTTATTCAATAAAACAAATATTTCGATATCTTCAATCTATTCTGGTAAAACGTTCCAAACCAATGGAAGTGTTTGAAAGATATGTCTAGTTTTCATAAACTGGGAGTTTTGAAAATTTAAATAGTTTTCATTTACAGAAGAAATAAACTCTGGCCTTTAAAATGGATACTACTTACAAGTTATTTGTGAATGATTCGGTGAATTTGCCGCATGGTCTTCCATCGTCCGATATTTCAAATACTATGAATGTTTATTATCATATTTATCAAACTAATAACTGTACATATTTATTAATTGCACTTATTATTTTGAGTACACTATAAATAGTTAACATACAGTTAATAAATATTATAGTTTTTTCAAATCAGAATTTAATATAGCGAATAGTTTATTTAGATAGTTACAGATTATACCATAACTGATGATGTTACCTAATAAAATTTTACATACTGCTAAAATTATCAAACTTATTTAGGCTTCAAGTCTTAGTCAAGTAAAAATATGTACCACAGAGGCATCCAAATGTCATGAACATCAAACTTTCAAAAACGGTAGCAATTGCAAAATGAATATTAATGGCAAACTTTACCAACAAAACCACCGTTATTTAGGTATAATACCTGATAATGGTTTATCGAATCGAATTTTTCGAATTAAAAAATTCTACTTGTCAAAAATTAACATTACTTTTTAATACATTTCAGTAACGAAAAACATTTATTTTCGATTTGCCGAATATTTGAAATAAGAGAAATTCTAGTAATCGAAATTCTACAGAACAAAGACAAGAAAAAAAAGGTGTACTATTTCCCATCAGTTCTACTAAGTTCTTTTTATATTAAGTTGCTGTGCATTAACAACTCAAATATGTTTCTTTCACTTTTGGTCTCTTCATTCATTGAATCGATCATTTTGACGACTTCCTAAATTTTCAGATTTACGTTTTTAAAATTCCGAGAGTCGTCAAAGAGCGCTGTGTCGACCATTTTTGCCTCTTGAAGAAAAGACGCGAAACTACGCGATTTTTCGCCAAAAATGGAATGTTGTAACCTTGATTACATGTGTTAGTTATTATTCTTTAGTAAAGATTTCTTTTTTCCTCCCTCTATCACGCATTTTGGGGGGGGGGAATGATTAAAATTTGGGACCTGCCTGCTGTTGAATATTTCCAAAGTTATGGAATCTTACCGGCCTCAAAAAAAGTGTGTTAATGGCCACGATATGGCGCTTTATTTAAAAACTGAGAAGCAATGGCGTTGCAACGTTAAGGCTTGTGCGAAGCGAGTGTCAATTTGAAAGAGAACGTGGTTCGACGGTTTGGCGCAATTGGCGCCGTCGCTTCTGGTCGACGGGATTTTCCGAAAGTACCCTAACTTTTTTTTACTCTTACGTATTTCTACACGAGTAGATCCAAAAAAATTTTTTTTTTCAGAAAGCCTGAGAGTTCACTCTTGGAAGAACTTCCTTAACGTAATAAGATCCAATTCCCTTAAAAATTCTTCCACGAAGGTATCTCTTCCTTTAGGCAGACAGCCCTAGAATGCTTTACTCTCCTTTAATCCATTAATTTTAGGATTTTTTGGAATTTAAACTTCCTGCATAGGCAAAAAAGAATATAAAGTAAATAAGTCACACACTAATATACACTATTTGATTGATGTATACTAAGAAGAGAGTATGCTATATTTTGAAATTGGAAACAACGTAAGAAATTAGAAAGATTGCATTATTTACTTGTTCCATTTTTCGCATCAGATTCCGTAACATTACGCTGCTGCAGCATTTACTACCCATGCGATCTGACAAATTGCCAAGATGTTGTCATTGCATGAAGCACAAGATTTTAATTTTTTATCCACGCAACCTAGCAGATTGCTAGTTCTCAGAGATATTGCTATTCCACACGAAATAAAATTTTTAATTTATCCTTAAAATTCAAATATCAATTGTTTAACAAACGGTGAGATCTAAAAGTGTTAACTGAGCTTTTTAGAAGGTTCCAGCTTTTAGTTTTTTTTGTTTTTTGTAATGAAGCCTAATGAATGCGTTTTATTAATACATCCACCTGCTATGAACATTCCATTTTTATTACAATTAATGAAATATATTTCTAATATTTTCACGTATTAATTATATAAGCACAAAGAAATGTTTTATGCAATGTTGTTCCACAGGCTTTTTATTTTTTATTTTTCTCACAAATGTTTATCAAAAGTGTAAATCCTTGTTAAATTTTGCAGTGATATATTCTTTGGAGCTTTATGGTCACCGATATTTTTGAGCCAGCTATTTATTTGACTTGTGTGGCTTTGTTTCTTTCCATTTCCTAAAGTAGAGCTTAAAGATACAAACAAAGTAGACAGATAACAGTAAAGGAAGGAAATAATATACACCACTTTTCCTAAATGTTAGAAAATTCTTTATCCTCGGACAACGGCCGGTTATCGAGTTTCACAAAAGGAAGAACTTTGGAAAGTTTATTCCTTAATCGTAGATGTTTGATCTAAGTGTATCTATCATAAAAAGTAAAATTCCCATACAATACTATATCTATCGAATGCATTTTTCAAACGACAGCCGATTCAAAGTTACTCCTATAATTTTCGATTTTGTTAGAAACGCCCGTATTAAAGCCTTTCCATTTTTTCACATCAAATTTATATTATGCTGTGCTACCACAAGATTAATCGGCCATGTGAGTGAGCAAACTGGCAGTTTCGGGAACTGCTGTCAGTTTTCATTGTGTTGCTTCTGCTACAGAATTTCGTTATTATGAGCGTTATTCTGCCACTGTTTTAGTAGGATTTTGATTTAATTAAACCAAAATTCAACTATTAATTTTCAATTATTTGGACATAGTAGAACATGTAATGCTGTAAACAGGTGGAAGCCGCCAGGTTGGAAAAAAACCATTTAAAAAAGAAAATGGAATATTTATATATATTTTTGTTTTTCTTACAAGTTTTGGTATATTTTTAAATTCTGCAGTACTTATTTTTATCACAAATAATGATATAAAGGAAAAGTGATAATTATTATTAAATATGATCATAAATATATGTTTTTAATTTTTAACTTAATGTATTGTGTAAAAGTAAATAAAACAAAACAAATCAATAGGTAAAATTAAATGTAATAATAATGCTCAGAGAGAAAGTAATACCTGATACTCAATCTTTAATTTTTTGCATATATTTAGTCAAAATTGCCATCACAAAAGAGTTAAATTTTTGTTATTTTGTTGTTCCCACGATTACTAAATATGTTGACATATCGAATTTCAGAATTATTCCGCATAAGCATTTTACAAACAGAAAGGTGTTGTGGAAACTAATGTCGGTACGTGATATGAAAACATAACAAGCTAACAAATCCAATAATATAAGAAATAAATGCTCTTTTTCAAATTTTGACACAAAAATCTTTTAATACTTTCTAATTCTTCCACTTCTTGTTTCAGCCTGGTTACCTTATATTACACCGCCACAGCATTAATATTCACACTGCTAAGCAAAATCTCTTTAAATGGCAACACTTGCCAGGCCGAGTGAATAATACATACACTGTCATCTTAAAGTAACAAAATATAATGTAATGTCTCAAAATTTGAAGTCCCTGTCATTAAAACTTCTATCATTAAAATACGTTCATATGTCGAAGTATTTTTTTTATTTACGGAAATATTATGTATCTTTTATGGTACCATATTAAGACATTTCCAAAATTTCTATTTCTTCTTTACGCTTTACTAAAATATTGTGCTATAAGATTTGAAAAACGTGAGGATCTTTAAAATTGGCGGCAAACTATGATTCTTATTGGATCCTTTTTTTCCTAGACTCATTATTCATGGAATGCGTTTTCGGCAACACTCATGTAATATATGAATTTTATATTTCGAGTTTCTGAATAACATTGCAGAATTAAACTATGTAATCTTAAGTATCCGGTAGTCATAATTATCCAATAAAGTAGAGTTAATGGTGCATATAACATGCTTATATAGAAAACATTACTATGGAGAAGGACTTCCTTTATCTGGAATTATAACGACCACCGTATCAGATAATGTTAGTACTGAATTATTTCTCATTCTTGCAGAAGAACAATAGTCAATCTTTCCAGGGATTCTGATTTGGTTTGATTTAGATGATTACTGCAAAGTCCATTAGGGCTATCTGCCTAAGGAAAGGGATGCCTTCGTGGAGGACTTTATAAGAGCTCCTATACACGTTAGACATGGAAAAAAAACCACGAAAACGCACATGCAACCAGCCCGTTCCCCTGGTATCAAACCCAAGTCGGAGCTACCGGTATTTAGCGATTTTATCGGCGAGCGGTTCCGAGTCTGGTAGTCTATTTCTACAATATTCGTATGGCAGCATGAATGGAACACAAGCGAAACAGGTCGCCGTACCTATATTTTCTTTCCAAAAGTGTCAACGGCTCGTCTCATTGCAGCACCATAACTCACAAGATATATCACTGGACACGGTCCCTTCCCTTCATATTACTTCAGACACCACACCACAACAATAACTGAGGCCTTGCAGCGCTACGTTATCAGCACTAGGCCAACAATAACGCAAATCTACAAAACCATCGACACATTAACCTCCATGGGCCAAGATGTGCGCCAGCGATGCTAAAGCCTCGCCAGCTTACCAGTAACAGGCCACCACACGATCTTTTTTTTTTTTTGTTTAATATTATGATTTTGCAACATTTTTGTTTCCTTGCCATATCTGTTAAGTCAAAGACTCTTTCTAAATCTGTAAAACGAAACACGAGCGCCCTTGTCTGGCCACATACAGCCTTTTTCATGTCTCAATAAACTCCCAACGCAGCCTCTTGGGGCTTCAAGAAGTTGTTGCCGCTAGATAGGGGAGGGCGTGGGACATCCGCCTATTTACCTATGTTAGACACCAGGCGTTCCCGCCCTCCGTAACCAGTATATCAGAAAACTGTGCGTTGACAATTAGGATTAGAATCCGATTTTACTGAAATAGGAAAGACC
This sequence comes from Stegodyphus mimosarum, assembly GCA_000611955.2. Taxonomy (NCBI): domain Eukaryota; kingdom Metazoa; phylum Arthropoda; class Arachnida; order Araneae; family Eresidae; genus Stegodyphus; species Stegodyphus mimosarum. Next base: position 276,145 of record KK120782.1, read on the forward strand.
CACACCAGTGTGTTGCAACAATACGGGTAACCTTGAATTGTTTAAAATATCAAGATAGGTTTCTGTATTTATATATCTGTTCGTAAAAGCCAGAAGACAATGCTAAAACCTAAGAAATAACATTGTACTATAATGCTCCATCCAACCAAACTTAATTTGAATAGCAATATACTTTCGTAAATGCCATTCACCTCTCACTCTTCACACCTAAACATGGCCATAGGACTTCCCAACCAGAGCAATTGTCGATCTACATAATACGTTGCTGCTATTTCAGACTCCAGTTATATGTAGCTTTATACAATGTCAAGGAGTGCATGACTGCACCTACACCATGCAGCTAATGCCACCAGTTTTCTGCTCTCCGGCTAAAATTCAAATGTTGCCTTTCTTGGCGAATTATTATTGTGCTGATGTTACCATCAAAAAGTGAAATTTTCACAAATATTTTTGGATGATACCAGATGGTTTTGTTTCTATATTTTACGAAGCCTTCATCGGCTTCTGCCTATCAAACTGTCTGGTTGACGTGATCTTAAATGAAACAAATGCAGTTTCTGAAGCATTTCACTTCTTATAATATCGTTTATAATTGAACGTATCGCTTTAACATTCCCGAAATTTCACAAACCGATTTTGGACAATGGAAACTACAGATTACTCCTCTACTTCCCGACTTCTTCGAAAATAATGAACTCCGTTTATGTCCACTTTAGTGTACAATGTTATTGTGAGGGGGGAATGTAGAATTTTTTAGGTGTGATCGTATATTTTTTAAAACATAGCTATTTGTCACAATCATGATGCTCATTTCTAACATCACTTTCAAGAGCACCATAAATCAAAATATCATCGTACAAAAAGCTAACAGTAGCTAAACAACAGCTGTTAACACAAAACAAAAGTCGTTCATTAACAATGATATTTCAGCTAGTTTTCAGCTCAGGAGAAGCTTTCTATTTATATGCTGTACATGAAGGAAGGAAAACTCTTCAAGTATTCGCTAGGAATTACGTTGTAATATGGATGGTTTCGCGTTGTACCGTAAGTTCAGGGTTTCTCAAAACAGTGATATATTTAATCAAATTATCAAGAATAAGTAAACAAGTTAATGTATAAGAAAAAAATTACGTAAATATGTAATAAATAGTGAACTACCAAAATCCCGTTTACATAAGAAGTAGTGAACAAAGTACAAAATGAACAGTAAATGTCACACAAAATGTTAACACATATGATTATGCACAAGAATCAGAATCATATCATTAGCCATTGCCACATAAATGCATCAAAGCATGTACATTTATTTACTTAATATGTATGCAATATGCTTGTGTTATGAAATAATTTTTTGATTAAACATTTCCGTTCATTCATCTGCTGTTTGGGTTTGCAATAACATTTTGTAAAATTAAGCTTATGATCACGGGTAACTTGCACGATGCTATTAAGAACCACTTCTCGAACGCTCAGATAGTTAAGTGTGCTACATCAATGCCACGTTAGGCATAAGAAAAGCAGGATCCGATTAAGAAAAAATGCGAGTCATAGGCAAAAGTTTCCTTTTTGAGCTTTCGGCCGTAATTATTTTTATAGGGAAGAAAAAACAGATTTTGAAAAATGACAACATAAATTTGTGGCTCCCTAAAATTTTGGAATTCCCGGCCTAGGCCTCGTATGCCCAAGTGGTAAATCAGACCCTGAGAAAGAGACACTGACTTTTGAAGAATTATGACTGCATTGCTAAGCAGGTAACAGATACACGAATTGCAATTTCGGCACCTTTACTAGGTAGGTATGACACAAAATCACATCAAACCATGCATTCGCATTACTGTCTGCCAGTGGTTTCATGTAACATCCTCGCCCCATCATCCGATACTGAAGTATGTGGAGTAGCATTATTATAGATGATTTAGTAATATAAATCAATTAATTGATTCATACAAAGTAGAATAATATAAAAAAATAATCTTTTGCTTAGATGCGAATACAGGCAAAGCATGAAATGAAAAACAGAGAAAAAGTTAATCCCCTCCTTCTAGGTTTTTAACATTTGGTACGATTTGTTAACTTAAAAACCTAGTTCAAGCATACAGTTTCCTCGTAGAATAAAGGTAATTCTCTCTTCAACACTTTCGTTTATTTAGGAAATTAATTTTATTTGGGAAAAAAGTTCTCTTTCGTGCACTGAAGCCTTGTTGTTGTTTCATAAACATGTACAAATGGCATTAATAAGATCCTTTATGAATTAATGTACACATATATGGGATAACAAATTTGACTTATACGTGCTTAATGAGGTGAAATTTTAAAAGCATATTTTTATAATAATAATATTTCAATAATATTGTTGAAATCGGTGAAATTTCAATACATGGTGATCCAGAGGTGCGAATGGATTTTCTGCGGTAGTTAGCCTGCCATTTTTTCTTGAAAAGCGAGCCCAAAAGTAGCAACAGAATTATAGAAGTGTGTGCTTTCTAGGCATACTATTTAAAAAACCATAAACTTAGAGCTGGTTGTAGTATTTTTAAAGCCCCCTCCCAAAAAAGTTACTGTTCTGTTATCGGGACCAGATTCAGAAATGTATGCGTTTGTGTATATATGTGCATATATATGTATATGTATAAACATACATACATTCATGCTTACATATATACATGCATGCATGAAAACATCCATACATAAACACAGCCATCCATCCATACATGCATGCATACATACATTTCTGGATCCCGTCCTGATAACAGAACAAGTACCAAAAAAAGAATGTAGGTTTTGTATACAAAAAACTGTAATACTAAAAAGTTACAGAATAACATTTAAAAAAATATCAATATGATGAACTCAAGTTGGTTGTCAGCTTTAAAAATACCAGAAAAATATATTGTCCCCGAATTTCCCTTAACCTGCAAGTTTCAGCTTCTTAACTTAGTGCAAATGCATTAAATTCGAAGAATAAGATCTGATGACAAAGACAAAGACAAAGATCTGATGACAAAGACATACAAAGCAAGTAAAAAGCGTTTAAATATAAAAATCACTGCAATTTTAACAAAACAAAAACTTTGACTTACTAGATTCAATTGAAATTTCATTGGATGTATTGCAAACTTAGCAGCCAAAGGAGCACTTTTTCAAATTAATGCAGTTCGGCTTAAGAAAGTTCAGGCGTTGTCAGCTTATTTCATACAATTTGCTGTATTAAATCAATAGTTCTTATGAATAAAAGTTTTATACTGTTTATGAAAAAAATATTCAAGTCTCTATTTCACATTATTTACGTTAAGTAAAAGGCAATTTAAAAGTGATTACTTCATGATCTTCCCGTAAATATTTAAAACATTTGAAAAACAAAACAAAAAAATTCTATTTATTAATATCATTTTAAAGCAGTTCAATATTTAAAGAACATATGTTCTTGCTAACCCGATATCAGCCTATTATTTTTATTAACTGCATGTGATTATCTGATTCTTTTAGTTAGTTGATTCATTTGAGTTGTAATTAAATTTTACGCTTATCAATGAAAATGGATCTAACTTTGAATGACCATATGAATTTCAAAAACTTTGATTACGTTTCTCCGATGGAAATAAGAGAATGAAAACCAGACCATATGCAAAATAAAATCACAGAAAAAGGAGGGGAAAAGAGGTTCTGCAATGTGGCAATAATACTATGACAAGAAGAAAAAGCACAGAATATCATCTGTCGATGAAAGAGTAAAGGAGAACAGACTACCTGAGATTAGACGATCAAGCACTGGATAAATTTAGTCAACCTTGCACTTTCGTGTCAAAGAATGCATAGCTCATGTTTCAAAGAAATAAACTCATAAATAACCTATTCCAGGACATTGGTGGTTGAAATCACATGTTTTTTAATGTTCTTTTGCCAATATTAGTTTAAAAAACGCTTTTTATTGATGAACTGATTACTTTTCCCAGAATCTTTCTATATTGATAAAAGTATTTTTATTTTGATTAATGATGAGAATTCCAGCCATTAGTTTTTGAACAAATAGATCCTTGGAATGCTTTAGGTCTACTTTTCTACCAATAGAGAATAGCTATGTTTCTTTCGTTTCCAAACACTATACAGCCACTCTGTTGTAGAACTTTCTCGAATGCTCTTCTGGGATTTTGCTTCCGGTTCTCATTTCGCCGAAAAAAAATTAGGATCAAAACTGAAACGGCTGCCGTAAATTTACGTACTAACGCCAACTACTGATACTAACTTTAGTTCTTGTTCCTACAAACTTCATAATTGTTATAATTAAACTAAATCCATGGAACTTCATAATGTTCAAATTAACTTTACTTACTTACTTAAGTATTCTATAATTTAACGGAACAGTTTTTAAACTTTGTGTTGATTCAATGATGATCAAAAACACAACATTGTAAGAAAAATTCTTGAAACTGTAATTGAATATCAGTCATATTTTTAACATAGTAAAAGTTCTATAAGAATGATTACAATAAAGAGAACGCAATCAAATTTTAAGCTATTTTATTCCTTAGTTTTCTTTTCTCACCCCAATGGAAAAAAGAAATTAAATGCTTATGGATTGTAAAGAAAGTATTTTTACAAGTAAACAAACAAGATGATCATTTAACAAGATGTAAGGAAGCTGAAAAGATTCATGTTATTTTACAAGCAAATACGCACGATTTTACAAAGAAACAAAGTGCAAGCTGCTGAAATGACGAACAGATCGACACAGAAAAGAGCCTGAAATTGGTTGTCATTTTAGTTTAGTCAACCATGAATGTTAAATTATCATTAGTTTTTTTAAAGACAGTATTTAAAAAAAACGTTTACGAAAATTCGCACACACAACTTTTTTAGAAATCATACTTCTGAATTTAATTAAGAGTTAGCATGACCACACTCATTAAATTTCATTGGAGCCACCATAAAGAACCACAGGGTAGATATAAGTTCATTCTTTGACAACTGAGGTATTGAAAGCAGAACTCCAAAGTATGAATTCCTATTTAAGAACTATTTCAAGTTAACTGTTTTACATATACCCTTTCTGAAAATATAGTCACAGGATTTGCCTTATTACTAAGTGAAAATGCGTTGGTTGTAGGCAAAAACATTGAGCATTTGTAGCGTACAAGATTCTGTTCAGTTCTATCCCAATTTTGATTGAGATAATACTCTAGTCAAAGTTCTCAGTCAGTACCCAAGAGGAACGAACTGGAAGATCTCGTATCTCTCTCTTCCTACTCTCTGAAGGACTTCTTGTTCAACAAGATTTTATTTCCATGCTACAAAGATACTATCCATTTCCAAATATCCATGCTTTCTTTGGGATTTGAAACTGAGTTAATAGGCAACAAATACCGTCCAGGGCCGCACTTCAAGCAAATTAGCAAACAAAGAAGTACTAGTTTAGAAAAAGAAGTACTAGTTCAGAAACATAACCACAGAAAGCACAGTATTCATGAGAAAAACAAGAAAATAAAAATGAAAAATAGCTTGGAAACAACAATTTATAACAATTCTTGTGCATGTTAACTTGCTTACTAAGAACAATTACTGTAGTTTCTTAGAAAACTTTGCTGAATACATATCATGAAAAATTTCTATATGAAACTTAAAAATCTATTTTAATATCATTTTAAATGCTACAATATGATTAAAAATTACGGTTAAATAACGTTTATTTTTATATATTTCTCTTACTCTCATTAAAAACATTTGACTAATGATTTAATTTTATGAAAGAACTTCTTCAATAAGCACTTAAATGTAATTAAAATGTGTAATTTTATACATTATAATTAAAAAAGAGAACCTTCTTGGACAGACAACATTATTTTGTACTTATGCTTATAGAAACGTCCAAGACTTTAATCCTTTCCTTTTGGAAAACTTCTTTATAATTATAATAATATCTATTAAAAAGTTATTTTTTAAGCTTGTCTGTTTACTGTCTTAAAAACTTAAGCGTTCATGGCCCCTATGCTCAAAAATATAATATATGTACTACATATTTTAAAATTAATGTGGTATTATGTAGACTGACTATTAAAGGCATTAAAAAATGAAAGCGATAACATACGCACAGTTATTATCACATTTTGCACTATCAGGTGTAAATATACCAAGCGGTAAAATTTCTATAATAATGCGTTTGTTGTTTTATCTAATTTATATTCATGTAATTGTTTGGCAATTATAATTGTATCCACAATTATCTTTGCACTCCCAAACAGGTAGTTTTTCAAAACTTAATTATGAAAACGAAAAAAAAACATAATTTGTAAATAATACTTCGCATGCCATTTATTAGTCTCGAATTAATTACAAATGCATACGAAGTTTAAATGCAAAATTCAAAGTTAAACTGAAAGAAAATCAATTAAATATTGGTAAAGTGGCTTGAGAAAAATACATTCTTTCAGGTGCAAATATTTTACGCCTGAGAAGAGAAAGTTCATTAAAAAAAACTAAATGATAAAATATGTGTTCTGTGAGTTTAAAATCCGATTCTGCCAAAAAGTGATTATTTTGATTGAAACACACACATATCTGCAACTTTGCAAATGCTCTTCAGGCAGAAGCGAGAAAAAAATCTTTTTAAACAGAAGTTAAATTCTGAGTAGAAATTAGAGGAAATTTAGTTGAGTTTCAGATTTTCAGAACCTGTATAAAAGTTTAACAGACAATTACAATGAACATATTTGAGAGTTTTCTTTCCTTTTCTGACATGCATCTGTGAGCTATAAATGTATGTACTTAAACTTCACATATGCCAACATTAATAATACAGCAACATTTACAATCATTCTTATAATAATTAAAAATAATAATAAATTGCGATCCAGTAAACTTTGTTACTATTTTAGAAATTAGAAAATGCACATAACTTTAGGATTTTCTCTTCTAAAATAAAAACAAAATAACAATTCACACTTGAATCATGCACCAAAAGCTAAAAGATTATTAAAAATATCATTTTATTAAATTTAAAAATTGTTACTAGATGAAGTCCTAATCGTATAGCAGACATCAAAAACAAAACATCCGAATTGGATTTATTTGGTTTTTTCATTTACGTCTTATGAAATGCAATCTTACAAGATAAAATAGCCTTAAAACAATTCAATGGAATTCTCACCTTAAGTTTATAGCTACCAGACGATGCCATTATACAAATAAATGTTATACCAGCAGTGGAGATCGTCAATTATGTTAGCACCGCAGGTGAACATACACAGATAATGTAGCATATGGCTATTACGAGGTACAGGAAGGTAAATATACCAGTTGAAACGAATGGGAGGAACGCGAATTGACTCATTCGCGTAACCGAAGCAAAGATAAGCATTATCTACGAAAACAGCTGTGACGAACAGATTGAAATCCAAACGAGTCTGTTTCCCAAAGGGAACATTGTCTGATTCTAGGTTACGAATGTTTGAGATTACTTCATCATCAAAACATAATCGAATTCAGAAGGGATAAGGTCTGAAAAACTATGTTTTTCTTTACATGATATACGTCCAAGTGTCGTTAAGTACATGAACTGATGTTGTATGTTATTTAGTTTGCTGATCTTTTTGTGTATTTTAAATCATGAGTTGCTTAAAAAGCTGCAGCCTGAAATGGATTTAAAAATATTATCTGCCTGCCAAGAATACAGTCGAAACGAGTACAAATAACACTAGTGAAATTTATTATGCCAAATTTGCGTGGAATCCTTATCCCTTGCCGACGGATGGGCGAGAGGCCAGAGTTCCGAAATACTGTTATATCGTCCGGGATTTTATTCTCGGAGGCTGAAGATAGCGGCTTCAGTGGTTTCCCAATGTGCACTGTAAATATGAACCAGTTTTTCTAAAAAAATAACGCTTTATTTTTCTTTTTAAATTGTAAATGAATGTGATAGTTACATATACATTAGATTAGACTGAATTACAATGAAACTGCTTTAAGACGACTGTCCACGTTTCCCGAAAAGTTTTGATAATTTTATGAAGGTGGTCGCTTAAAATCAACAACAACAGTATTGGTGATAATTAATGCCCTACTTAATTAGGCTTTCAGAAATACTATTCATTTCAAAACACAATCGTCTTAGTGGGCTTTTGCTGTGAAAGGTTTCAGTACACACTGTTTGGCTTTCTTGAGCTATATAATGTTTAGGAAAGACTGAAAAACTTATTTTTCCTATGTCCAATTATTAAAATAAACCTGCTTTCTTTTTCCTATAAAACAAATCTACTCTTTTGACCTTTTATCTGACTAAAATAAACTAAACTGAATACTACTGACTTAAATTAATTAAACCAATTAAATTAGTTCTTGTATTAAAATAAAGCCTTCACTAGTTTTTTTAATTTCTAAATAATATTCAAGCAGCATATGCTGAAAATAAATTAGCATATTTTTATAATTTTCAAATTTTTATAATGTTTTATATTTTTTATAATTAAGTGAATTTGCTACATCACATCCCACGGGTGGGATGTGGTGTAGCAAATTCACTTAATTATTTAAGTTATGATTTATAAAGAATTAATTTTATTATTATTCTACATTAATGCTACACAACGTGTATTTTATTTAATATCTGTGCTGTTTGTTTAATTTTAAAAGGGTTTTTGGTAGCTTAGATTGATACTTATTTTCCACTCGTTACTCGTAAACGCGCTGAAACACACAATGGAATTGGGTGCTTTTTCTAGGTAATAATCTTAATTTTATATTACTTAAGTTTACCCATTCTTAATTTATACCACTAGAAGCAGAAAAATTAGCTCTTTAATTTAAGATCACTTTCAAGATACATTAAATTATTTAACTGAATTTTCCACTTTGCTTGGTGACGAGGTGAAAGGGGAGGAATTGAAAAAAATGCAGTTTTCTAACACTTTTGCCCTTGCTTATAAGGGATTTCCGGCGTGGTCAGTCTTAGGTTTGCCGGCTCGTCTTGCTGGCGTTCCAAATTTTAGCGATTAGTTGGCAAGGTTTAAATTTCTGTTTAGTTTAACGCCTCAGAAAAAGAAAAAAAATTACAGGGGTGTAAGTCGGGGTTTGTCGTATTGGATGTTTCAGCTTTTTAGCGGGTTGTGGTGTTTTATGGGATTCCTCTCTTAACAAAAAGGCGTTGCTTGTGGTGTTCGTCTCTCTTTTTGGCCCCACTTATTGTGCTCTTTTGCTTCGCACTTTTTGTGTGCCTTTGGGCACGGTTTTCCCATGAATCTCTAAGGGAAAGTTATTGTATTGAAGCGGGTCTTATGGCTCCATTTTTCGGCATTATGCGTTATCCTTAAATTCTAAATTTTACTTGCCTCCTCGGAGGTATTATTTTCACCATCACTATGAAGGCCACCTTTTGCAAGCATCTAAGGGTTCAGACGAACCCATCCTCTTAGCCTTCAAAATCAAGATTCCAGGGAAAGTACCGTAGGAGAAACTTCACAGCGGACAGTTTGCTACAGCCACTCCATAACCTTTCTGATGGAAGTTCCGATGTAGCTCTATTCAACTTGCCATTAAGTACCATCTTGAAATTCCCGGCGATCCTTGGAGTACTGATGTCGTCACCTTTGACAACTAGCCGGATATTAGCGTCTTCCTTGGACAGAATGTTCAACTTGTTCCACCTGCCAGATAAGTCTGTGTTTGTTATTACTTGATTAGTTCACAATCTTAAGAACAAAATGGGTTTTGACATTTACCAGTTTATAGTTAACTACTATAGCAAAGGGGGTTTTCACTTATTAAAAAAATGAAAAGTAATTATGGTTTAATTAAAAATTGTTTGCATTTTTTTAGGATTCTGAGGTGTTGAGGAATTTAAATTTTAGTTTTGTTTGATGAACATACTGTCCTTGCTAAGGTTAAATAAATTGTTAACTGAAATAGAATTCCTTCTGTTTTAAGGACTCTTAAGGACCGTACAATTTCTGGAATTTAAAAATTTTACTGAAATGAAATTGTTATGCTTATACTTAGTTAGCACTTATAGAAATTTGATGTTTTATTTTGAAAGCACTGAATTGTTAAAAACACATATAAATGCATTAGAATTTTCTCAGGTTATTTTTTTTTCACTCCCTGGAGAGGGTTAAACAATTTTATTATCTTATTGTTAATGCCATGTCTGATTTATTTTGAAGAAATAAACACTAAAGATTTTCTTGAAATTTAATATCAACTATTGTGTTTTTGTTATGTTTAAGTTACACATTTTGAGATGCATGATTTACAGTAAGTTCCCGAGCATCAAGGTTCATGGGTTGTTTTGGTAAAATTCACAACGCAATGAAAACTTCTAGATGTTTAGTTTTGAGGCAAATTGTTAACTTTGTTCTGTAGTGGCAAAATCAGAATATAATAAATTAAAAATTAATGTGGAAATGTGATAAAAATATTTAGACTGGTTAACAGAAATCAATTATTTATAAAGTAGGTAACTTTATTAAAAATAATGAAGATTTCAAATGATAAATCCTTATTTATGATGACAAATATATCATTATTACAATAGTTAAAATGCTAGTAAAATGCAAATCTTCTGCAGTGCTTATGAAACCTATAAAATGTTGGCAGAACAAAAAAAAAGTTACAGTTTTTAAAAATTTAGTCTCATTCTAGCAATTTACACTGTTTTCTATGTATCATCACTCTAAGGTACAAAACTACATGTGAACAGAATTTTTGGTGTTTCAAAACAATAACATATTAGTTGAGAATTACATCTGTTTATCTTGCTTCTAAAAAATTCAATAAAAATCGATCAATACAATGATAATGAAAGTCACAATACGTGAAAGAAATAGAAGATTTACTCCTTAACTGTGATTTGAACCAAGGACATTCTTGTTCCATGTAAGCAGTATCTTTTTTCCCTCACTGGCAGGCACTTATCCGACTTAGGCTTGGCAGCTTCTAAGGCCGAAAGTGGTAGCCACGTTATTGTGAAAGAACCTAATAGGTAAGCCACCGTTACCTCCTATGAAGGAACGGACAATTACAGTCATGCCTTCTCCGGGATTCGAGCCCGAACCCTTCGGTATCTCAGTAGGCTTCCCTAACCACTATATCATCTGAACAGCATGTAAACAGTTTAGTTAGATAGAAAACCCAAGTCAACAGGTTCCTGTTGTCAAGGATGCAGTGCCTAGTTTCATGTTTAAGTATACTGCCGCCCAGATGGTATAGTGGTTAGGGGAGTCGACTGCGATACCAAAGGGCGTGGGTTCGAATCCCGGAGAAGGCATGGTTGTAACAGTTCGTCCCTTCATAGGAGGCAAAGGTGGCCCACCTATTGGGTGCCTCCATAATAAAGTGACCACCACTTCTGGCCTTCGCTGTGGCCAAACCGAAGTCGGCTGAGGGCTCGC
>KK120782.1:287546-305190 GCA_000611955.2 Stegodyphus mimosarum
TCGGCATTCTAAAAAGAAATGTTTACTACTCGACCGCTGGTGGTATACTTGAAGTACCTAAACAATTGAAGTTCGGTCAGGGGTTCGAATCCTGACGAACGGGCTGGCTGCATTGGCATTTTCGTAGCTTTCCCTGTGTTTAACATATATACGAGCCAGTTTCCCTTAGAAAGTCCTCTACGCAGGCATATAGATCTCGAGTACTTTGCCATAATCAGGTACACAAAACCATATTCAAGTAAAAAGAATTAGAAATTAGAAAAAGCTTCTATAGATGAGTGATTAGGCACAGGACTTTCAGAAAAGCAAAATAAAATTTCTGCTTGGTTTTGCTAACGTATATATGCGTATATTAGAGCACAAACTAAAACACAGAGCTAAGGGAAAAGGATACAAAGAAAACTATTGTAGTCCATTTGCAAGTGGAAAAGACCTTTCCTCTGCGCCTAACACTTCAAAAAAGAACTGACGCTAAAACAAAGGAATTACTAATGTTCTTGCATGTAATGCGAGTATTTTAAACCCATTTTTTATTTATACGGACAAAAAAACGGTTTCTTTTCTTTTATTTCTATTTTTATTTTCTTTGGATATCTTAAAAGAACTAAAATAAAGAATTTTTTAAATCGATTTGTGTTTCTTTCATACAGGATATTGTTTTAGGTTTTCTAATTTTAGGATTCTAGTTTACTTCTGCAGGATTTGCTTTCGTAGCAGAAAATTTATTAAAGTTTTATTTCTTTGTAACTTCTTGTATCATATCGAATATTCGATTATTTCATTTTCTTGGTATTTATATTGTATCTATATTGCCAAAGCATTTAGTGCCAAAACATTTTTAAATAATTATTTTAGCAACTGAAATACAGGATGTTATAAATATCATTAAAATTTCTATTTTTAGAACTAGAGTTGCATCTGATTATGAATTCGTGTATAATGCAAAAGTTTTAAAAGTTTTTTAGATGCTTGGGCTAAAGTTAAATTTTGAATGAAAATTAGGCTACAAAATGCGTCAAACTAAATAGGTGAGTACTTATATCAAATCATCAAACTCTGCCTAAAGCACAAATCTGAAACGACGGTGGAAAATGTTTGAAGGAGAAAGTAGGAAAATTGGAGTAGTCGAATTGTGACTGCTATGTTATCAATGTTATTGTTTTAAGCGCATTCTTTTTTGATATAGCTAATATATCGAAAAACAATATAGAAAACATATTTAACTGAAAATAGCAAAAAATATAATTTCGTAATTCGGCACGGTGGTTCTTGCGTTCAACTGCATTTAATGTGTTCTTTGAACGTAACTGTTATCATTATTAAATTCATCACTCATTATCATCATTAACCAGGTTTTTTTTTAAAGAAATGACAATTTTATGAACAAGTAAAATCAAATGCGCACTTTTTCGAAACACTCCGTATATAAGCTGCATATGTAGGAAAAGCTAAGATTCTGCAAACCTTTTAATAATCGTCAATTATGCTCAATCTGTTTTTAAATTTAATAGTAACACATTTTTCACGACTTATTATTTATAATCCCACGATCTGCAAAAATTAACTCAGCTAACCCTTAAAACGAATAAATACGGCAAGCAGCCACCTCATAAGACGGCCATCCTACAATATAGATTCCATTAAAAAAAAACTGGGTACAACGTTTTAAGACGGTAGTACTACTATGCTGGTCTCACTAATGGCCGATCGTTTACGGCTCTTAAAAGCGGTTATAAAAAGACTATAAAAAATTCTGATATGTATTTTTATTTTAATTTTTAGTTTTAAAAGTATATGTGCAAATTAAAATGAGTATAAAAATAGGTTAAAAATTCCAAATTTTGCCAAAAAGAAATGGCATTTGAAAGTTTGAAATCTATAAATAAAATCGCATCCCATGAATAAAAATTCTTGAAAAAGTCGCATGGCAAAGATTCCACAAAAAGACAGAATTCTGTCATTCAAAAACACTGCATCAAAAATGCATACGTGAAATTGCAGATGATATGAGGCGGATGGCCACGATGTTAATGATGGAAGGGAAATGAAGACATTTGTACGAATTTGCTTCCAGCTGAGACAGACTTATGAGAATTCTAGAAAATTAAGAATTGGATACGGATTTTGAGAAATTTAAATAATGTGTATTAGGTATGAATAAAATAAATGTAATACTTTTGTAATACGTTGCAAATTAAAATCAGTCAAATTTAAGTAAAACAAAAAGGATATTTCAAACATATTTTGAAATTTGTAAATACCAACTCCATCTCATCAATAAAAATTCTCTTCAATTCACTACGTTTATCATCTTATGAATTAGATTCTAAATCTTCATTGCGAAATAAAAGCCTGGTCAAAAGTATAAGTCATTATTTTCATAAATTTATGAAGGGTGCCGCACGCTTTTTATTTTTGGTGACATAAAATTATAGATGAATTCTGCAAAAAAAATTACTCAATTTCTTATTCCATTGAACTATAATGATACATTAATTTTCTCCTTTTAGTTCATTAATTTATTCTGTCAGTTTTAAATAAAAGCTTATTTTATAGAAACTTTCTTAAAATTTTTTATTTCTATTATTCTGAAGATTAGGCCGTTGGCACACATTTTAAAATTATTATACACTCATTATAATTAAAAAAATTAAATTATTGATTATTAAAAATATTTATCCAGTGCCACATTTAAGTACCACATGTGACTCGGGAGTCCATTAAACGGACCAAAGAGCTGCAGTTTAACTGTGCTGCTCTCAGATCTAATCTAACCCATTTCATAGTTATATATAAAATTTCAAGTCGATAGTTTGCCGATTTGCATATTTCAAGTCGATAGTTTCAAGTCGATAGTCGATAGTTGCATTGATGCTTTGATTGCATATTCTGGTTTACAACGGGAATTAGGATTTGCATTAAATATGCGCAAACAAATATACACACACAACTAAAAAATGTTTTGCACAAAAGTATAGCTAGATAACTTCTTATTTACCCGAGTCAGTGATAAAATTAAAAAAAATATTTAGCTTATTAAATACTATTAATTGAAAGAACTGATTTATTAAGTCAAATGCAACATTGCTTTACACATTAAGCGTGCTCTATCTTCTAGAAGTTCTAAATTTTTGTACATACATAACTAGAAATAATCGCCAAAGGAAAAAATTACATTTGGTGTTTTCATGAAAAACAAATTTCACTTTGTGATACATTTAGAACAAAATGCTATAAGAATAAGAATTATTTAATTTATACATCTCGAAAACAAATGTAAAGGACTCACCCTTAAAACGTAGCTTCTAACACCCATGTTTCAAACTTATCCAAAGATTTAAAATCAAAATGTATTCAATGTGAATTTAGAACCGCGCACCCAAATCGAATAAAAATAACACAAACTAGGCCTACCTCATTGGCCTTACTACGCGATGAGGTTAAGTTCGAAAGATCGGCGGAGGGAAAGGGGTAAAATACGCGTAATTAAACTGCAGTAACTTTTCCTCAAACTATCAAACGGAGCGTGAATGAAAAAAAAGTGTGCAACGATTTATTCTGGATGAATAATGCGGGATTTTCCCTGCTCAGATATCGTCAATTGCCTGCAGAGATATATTTTCTTTTTTCTTTCTTTGGCTATTAAATTTCAGTTTTTACTCTGAATGCTGCTGTTTTAATCATACGCTTACATGATTTTCAGCAGAAATCTGAAGCAGGACATGCGTTTTGAAATGAGACCGCCTGTTGGAAGAGTAATAAGGGTAATGTTATACGTTCAAAATGTCCCCGTTTCGTAACGTATCAGATGAACAGAAATCAAGTTGAAAAAAGATTCTCTGCCAAAGCTTGTAATACATAAAGTTATAAGGTTCTAATAATTACCTAACACTGTAAATATTCATAACTGTCAATAGACTCTACGTTATAAAATGCATTTAAGTTCTACCAAATGTAGAATATATCATTAAAAACAACTAAGATTTTAAATTATTAAAATGAAAGTTTATTATTTTCAGATAAAGCACACTATAAAGCAACCGTAATTTAAAAAAAAAAATAAAGATTTTACGTCGTAGCAACGACGACCTTTTACTAAGTGGCTATCTGCTAGGTCATATCACATAATAATAGACCGCATCGTAACGTGTTGTCCAAAAAAACTTTGAAAAAAAGCTGTATAAGAGTTTTCTAACGTCAGAAGCTAATTTATGATAAAATTATTAAAAATTATGTTAGAAAGGAATTCCAAATCGAACTATATTTAGTTACTGATGCACATATAAAAGTACAGCAAAAATATCAGGCAAAATGAAAGGTATCCATTTTTATAGAAACACCATCTGCTTTTATTTAAATTCAAAGAACAGCGGCTTTTTTTTTATAATTACAGAAAAAAGGTTTTGATGGTAGGAAAGTCTGTCATTTAATCTTTCCAAGTTTTTCATGATTTTGTTACATTATGTTGTTAAAGTATCCTCCATGCAGCCCGAAAAATGTTTCCATCTACGACGCGGCATAAGAGCTTTCATTAATCATTCTTGTTATATGTCAGATCACGAATTTTCGAAGTATCATCGACAGATCATAAAAATTTCAACTTCAAATAGTCAAAATTTCAACTTTTTAATTTCAAATAGTACATTGCTTAAACCACCGACTGAGTTCAACGCAATATAATCATTTCTTGATAGTTTGTATCTTGATTTTATTTCTGAAGAATATCATCAATTGATGCAATTTATAATACGTCGAATTTCTGCAGTTTGTAACATATTAAATTGCTAATCTGACTTTGGAAACATCCTTAACGGAATGCTTCATAATATTTCAGCATTGTGTTACATTACGCCTGCATGTACTTATCATCCATACCTCTCGAGGGTATCTGTATGATGGAGCAACGACACAGTGATATAAAACTTCCGTAAAGATAGGAACTTTCACAAAGGAATGCCCTGGCAAAATGGTGACCCAACTCTCACGCAGAGAAATTTCAAACATGAAAAAAGGGAAATTTCATAAAGGTGCGGGCACCTTTAGGGCAAAGTACTGCAAAATGAATCCAGTTTCCCTTGGCTTTACTAATTAATCAATTAGGCAACGAGATGAGTTGGATCCGTCGCAACGCTACGCAGAATCACTTAATTGTACATTATATTTTTGTGCGAACACTTTTATTTAGAAAGCGAAACTGATATAAATGAAATCGCTCATTTACAAAGAAACACATGACATAATAATCTTGGCACATTTATGCAAAACCTCAGATTTCTTTAATCGCACAGCAGTTTCGTGTTATTTGCAGTGTATTAAAATAATATTGCTGGTTGCGCGTTTCGAAAAAGATCTCATATATTGTGATAATTCCATTATGTCAATATCTTAAACTTTCATAATGATGTTCCCGTCTCTATACCGACAATTAAGTTTCGGAAGCTTAGAACTGATTTATGTAAAATAAAGGTTTTGCCGGAATTAAAAAAACACTTTTTTTAAAACTCTTTTATAATAATGCTGAGTGACTCCGTATTTAAAGTATTATTTCTTACTATTTTTAATTTTTCCCCTTTCTAAGCGTTTTGATCGATAAGATTTCTAAAGATTTATTTTGGAGCTGTTTAGATATTTTATGAAATCAATTTCGAATTTACAGGTAATGGTCTCTTACAGTATATGTTTTCTATAAAATAAATCAAAACTTAGAATACTACAAAATGTTCTTAAAAGCACTGTAGGGCGGTTGAACGAAATAGATATTTAAATAATATGTTAGATAAAAATCGCAGTTTTTGAATTTCGAGCTGTGGATGAAAAAATCAAAATTAATTCCAGTTGAGAAATCTACTTCACGGATGTGCTCTTAAATATATTTTATTTATATTATGTTTAACATGATTTTAAGGGATAGAAATATGCAGACTTTAATTTTAAAATTAGGCAAAATTCATTTTTAAATTCAGGCTAAATTTTCGTAGGCCTTTATACTCTTATTGCAATTAATGAAAGATACTTACAATTACATTTCGCGCAGTAGTAAAAAACCTTTCATTGTACAATAAATTACTGAATGAATGAAGAAGTTGTTGCTGTTAATCAAAACACTGTTCTATTGACTATGTTAATAGAAGCGAACAAAAACTATAATTACTACCGAATTTAAACTTTTAACTTTTTAAAATTTACACTCATGGAGATAGACAAATAAAAAGCACTTACATTAAACCACTGCACAATATGTGTTCCTTTAACGCAATCTACTTTCGGCTAAATCTGAGCAATGACTCTTGTGCATAATGACAAAGTATGCTGCGCTTTTTCCGGAGCCGTAGTTACGATTTTCTGTGCCCAGGAATAGCTGAAGATTTCCTTTGTATTTTTGCAATATTGCAGTAAATGACTAAATTCATGAAAAAAATTTAGGTATTGGAATAAAAAATAAATAATAAAAACATTGTTAGTCTGCTTTTACCAAAATATATTTCTGGAAAATGAGACTACATTTTTGAAGAAATGAACATTGTTTTGCTTCACTGTTTTCCGCAAGTGCAATATATAACGTGAATACAAGTCAGTTTTCTTCAGAAAGTCCTCTGCAAAGGTAACTCTACCCCTCGTAAATAATCCTCGTGTGGTTTAACAGTATTTGATTAAATAAAAAAATCAAACAATATCTTAATGTGTAAAGTGATTACACGCTATATTGTCTTCGAAAATCATCCACTAAAGCATTCTTACTTTAAAGGTTTAGGGTCTTTACATAGTTTGCCGTGCATCAACCCGTATTTTGTTTCTCTTGTTGACACCATCTGCTTTTCCATGATTCTTATATGAAAATATTTAAATTTAGTCAGATTAGAAAAGAACTTTACGTTTATGACTATCACTGCTACACAGTAATTTGCATTAAATTTACTCTAAAGTGGTTATCATACACTGTGACTTTGGAAAAATAGGTTTTGAAATATCGGCTTCATAACTCTAGATACTGCTCTTGATAGTTTTTAGCATCGTTTAAGAGATCGAAAATTTTACAGCTCGCGATAATAAAAGAAAGAATGTTTGATAAATCTCTGCGCATATTCGAGTCTCTTAATTTAAAAATTAATTAACCGTTCACTCTTCCTTATTTCCAGACGTAATAATTGTCAAGAAACGATCATCTTATTTTTTTAAAAAAGACAGAAGATTGACGAAGTTTATTTGTATAAGGAAATTTTGAGGCATTAACTTTTTCTATGAGCAACAGTTGACCGCAATCGATTAATCAATGACATTATGCTTTTTTTTATGTCATGTATTTTTTTAAAAAAAAATAAGACGTATAATTAATTCATTGTATTCACTTGTGTTCAATGTGTTCTGTTATTAATCGATTGATCAATTGAAAACTGATCACTCGATTGATCAATTGACATTATGCTTTTCTTTTATACCTTATTTGTTTTTTTAAAATAAGACATATAATTAATTCACTGTGATTACATTAGTGTGATTACACTGTGATTTACTGTGTTCAGTTTGTTTTGTTATTAATCGATTGATCAATTGCTATTATGTTTTTCTTTATACCATGTATTTTTTTAAAATAAAACATATAATTGATTCCTGTGTTCATACCCCAATTTTATGTGTATTTTCTTATTAATCGACTGATCAACTGATATTACGGTTCTCTTTTATACCATATTTTTTTTAAATAAGACAAATAATTAATTCACTGCGTTCACACGCCTTGCCTTAAATGTGTTCCATTATTAACAGTATTCACTGCATTCATATATTGGAACAAAAGGTACCACTGCATTAGAAAACACTGAAAAGTCTGACATCTAGACAAAAATTTGTTAATCATCCACTTTCTCGTAAAAAGCAAAATCATGGCACTGAGACAGTGTGTTAATTTCCGCGTGTGTTAAGTTTTTTTCGCAATTATAAAGATTCGCTGGATTTCTTTTACTAAATCTCGAAAAGAAGGCATTAAAATATTGTTAAAAACAATTGAATAATTTCTGATAAGGGAGTTGTTTTTCTGTAGTTACATTTATTACTTCGGTAACAAGGTAGTGTAGAAAGATGTTATTTTGGTAAGCAATGTATTATAGCAATGTGTAAATAAGGGATAGTAATAAAACAAGAATTTGGCAAGAATAGGAAATATTGGATTAAAATTTAATTATTTTTGATGGAAAAAACATACATTGCTGTTACAAGATTCAATGAATTATGACTGCTTTAAAAGTGAAGTGAACTTAATTCAGCAATATCACAGTGTAAAAATTTCAGTTATCAAAGCATGAGATTTGCTGTATAATATTAAAAATCGATTTTTAAAAATTATATTGTAAAAGAAGCATTATATTTCGAAGATTAATTTAACAAACCACATCAAAAATCGCACGAAAACTAAACTTACAAAGACAAAATATGTTTTTGATTACATCGCAATTATCTTCCAGTTTGACATTTCACACACTACTGACATTCACACAGTAAATAAAGTTTATTTCAGTTTGAGTTGCCTAATATTTTTTTGTACTTTTATTCATACTCAGTTTCGAAAGAGGCTTGAGTGAAACAGAAACCGCCTGTCAGAAGAAAGATGAATTTTTAAATTCTATGTGGTTTCTTATTTTTCAATTAAAAAAAAGTATTGCTCATTGTAAGTTGCTGCGTTCTTTAGAGAAAAAAGAAGTTGCGTTGAGAAAAGAAGAAAGCGTTGCGTTTTTCTACTTTCTTCAAACGATCCAGCTAATTAGTTTCATTGGTATTTTAAAAACTATTTTGAATAATTTCTTCAACATTAATCCAAGGATCTAATTTTTTTAGTGAGGAAGAAAAAAGCTTTTATATTAATCCTATGCACTATTTTTTGTAAATAGTGTCTAGAAGACCAGCTGATGCCTGGCTGAACGAAATTCAACTATTGAAAATTTTAAGCACGCTAATATTATTCCTGTGCTTGTCAGTAATGCTACAAAAATTCCCCTTTGATGAACTATCATTATGTGATTTACTTCAAAATTCAGTTGTTAACAAATTTCTCAGTTTAACTTTTCTTGAGGCACTTTACCAAGAGTTCAGGTGGTTTAAAAAAAACTGTAAATATTTCCACGAACGAAGCTGTTATGACTTTATATCAGTGTAGTATAGAGCGATTAAAAATTATCTATAACTTAAGATGAAATAGATTGATACAGTTTTCAAAACAAAATGTGCACGCATAAAATTGGCCGAATTTTAGGCCGTCTTAGTTCGATGCTCATCAGTCTAAAGAATGAGAAAAAGATGTTTCTTTCTTTGGAGTTGCATAATATATGGCTCTAGAAATATCTTTTATTAATTACAATGTACTTCCAAATATTCATCAAAATTATTAGTAAGATACATTGTAAATAAAATAATTGTGATTTAGTTTGTATCTATAAAATGCAAATTAAAATAAAAGAATAAATAAAAAATAAAAAAGAATAAAGTAATATTGACTTAAAATATTAAGTAACGTGTTTAGTACTTTTAAATAAATAGATATGCACATCAATGACAGCCTGATCAAATCAGAAAGATAAATTAAAGCTTTAATGTTTTTCGAATAGCACGCTGAAAATTGTCATTTGCCAGAAAATATGAAAGATAAATTAAAGTTCTGATGTTTTACAATGTGACCAAACGCCATTTTTAAATTTCTCAGGTTTTTTAATTCCACAACAGGTTGATTAAATTTGCAAGATAAATTAAAGATACTATGATATGCCTAAAGGCAACATTCTGAGAATTCGTTATGAGAGAGGACGTGCTAAGTTGAATATTAAAGTTCATATGTTTCTTGCAGTAGCAATATTTACTAAAGGCTGCTTCTAGATTTACTTTATAATATTAATCCGTGAGTTTCCAAGGTATTGGTGCTTACAGATTTTATTTTGTCAGAGCAGAATTTTATATATTAAATAAAACACTAATGGCGATTTTGGCTCATCGTAATGCAATTTACATGCTACGAAAGAGCAGAATTAACATTCCAAAAAGAGTATGCCATAATGTTAACATTTTGGGTGACAGGCGTTCAGCTACAACTCAACATTAACATAAAACATATTTCAAGGTAAATCACATTTAACTCCTGTGGAAATTATTTGGACAGATTTAAATATATCAAGCTTAGTACTCTGTCAAAAATTTTGGAAACAGTTAAGAGGTAATTTTAGTAAGAGTCAAATTAAAGACTAATTCTAATAGAAAATTTCAAAATGTAAGTCCATTTCCTAATATTGCTTATTAAGAAACTCAGTTTAATAAAACAGCCGTTGCTACGATTTTATCCAGAATTATACACTTTCGTACCTGATCAAGTTCATTCTGTTTCTTTCTTTGGAGATTTAGCAGAAATAGGTAATCGAGTTATCTGGAGTCACTGGAGCTTTTCGCGCTTGTTAGTGATGTTCTTAGTAATCTACTTTACTTGACCATTTTTTTATTTTTGCAGAATTGCAGGATATTCCCAAAAGATTGTAAATGAAATATTGTTTGAATGATTGGTCACAGACTGATGGTTCCAGTAAAAAGTGAATCAAATATGTTAAGAATGGGTATTACAACAGTTTTGATCAAAAGAGAGTTTTTTATAAGTATACAGAAAATAAAAGCTCCACTTAAAAGTTCTATTTATATTAACCTAAATTAATTGATTTTGTTTGCTTTCACTCATGGTGACTTCCATACATTTATTTTAAGAGGCTTACTTTTTTGTGTTAAACTTACGTATTTGTATGGTTATAAACAAATTTAAAATACCAAACTATTAAAACCGTGAAGGTAGTCGGACGACTTACCCTTTCAGCTTACCTTCTAACTACAATAAGCACAGATACAAAACGAATGTTTACACTGAAACCTATTTATTATTATTAAGTCAAACTGACAATTATACAGAACCCAAAAAGTATAACAGAATAATATCCGCAGATAGTAAGTAATGGCCAAACAAATGTTCAAGACAAATTAAAATGTAAAATACAAATTGATATCCGACTAAGAAAGCCGTAGCTCGGACCTATAACATTTGAGAAGCAAATGCGGTTTGCAAAAGCTAAAGCCGATAAATCTGTTCAAGCAGCAAGGTGATATAACAGGGTAAGGGTTTGCCACAGGTTGTCTTTCGAACTGATACTGATTACGAAGTTGCTTATGTTGCCCCAGAAATCTTATGTTATGAAAATCAAGCCATTGAGGGCACATGACTTTGATGAGCTAGTAGATGAAACTTCAGGAACTGTGCAGAAAGTGAGATAAAAGTGGAAAGACCACTGTCTCCTTTAATGCATGTGTGCCAATCTACTGGAAAGCGTCGAAAGACTAAAATCACGTCGGCAAGAAAACAAGTAAAGGTTGGCAGTCAAAGCTATGTTAGGAAGCTATTATCATAAGCATATGAGAAGCAAATGGTCTGATCCAATTATCTTCTGGAATGATTTGGTAACTAAGAATAATAAATGAATAAATTTCAAAGTTCCTTTAGAGAAATCATACTGAATGAAATGATGTGCTGGTTAATATTAAATTTTTAAAATTGAATAACGTTCTTTGATTCAAGTTTTGACTAAACATTCTTAATCCCAAAGAATTAAAATAACGCTTAGATCATGTGTGTGCTGATCTATGTGATGTGATCTTTTCTATTCTGCAATTTCGCATAGACCGAGAATCCGTAGAAAATGATTTTAAGTCGACCATTGAAGCCATAAACATCAGAAAATATTGTTTGCGTACAGGAGGAAATATGCGTGAGAGCAGATCAAAAGTCAAGAAGACAGCAGTAAGATTGGGTCTATCTAAAGCAACTGTTTTGCGCATTCTGCATTAATAACTTGACATGAACAGTCTCTGCAAGATAGGTACTCCGACTGTTTTCAGTACTGCAAAAGCAGTAAAGTATAAAGCTATTCAAAAACAGCAGTGTTGGTTTAAGGAGCTTGATGCTTATTTATAGCCCAGATTTAAAATTCAGTGATTATTATCTGTTCTCTAAGCTAAGAATGATGAAATATGATGTTCTTGGAAAGAAATTTCATGATGATGAAGACGTAAAAGTAGCAGTTATGGAACATGAGCAAAACTTCTAACTGTTTTTTCAGGGGAAAAGTGTTGCTCATTAAACGATGGGAAAAGCGTGAAAATTCTGATGACAGTACTGGTAAATATTCATTTCTGTTAATTGTTCTGCAGTAAACCTAATGACTTTATAGCACCATTAACAATATTATATAATATTTATAGCATTATAAAGTCATTAGGTTTATTTCAGAACAATTAACGGGAATGATATAGCGTATATATCCTTCCCCAAAAAGTGAAGCAATATATACTAGCATCATCATTCTCTATTTCATCACTTACATTGTTATTATATAGATATATGCTATGCGGCTGAAGGTAATTAAAAGTGAACCGAGATCATACAGCAGAAAACGCATAGTTTATGATTTCGAGACAATGAGCATTAGTGACAAATGGATGCGAAGGTCAGTGGGATCCCCAGTAATCTATCCATTTGCGGATTGTAGCAGATCCGTTGAACAATGTTCTCGATATACTGCCGGAATTAATAAAAAAATATACTCTGAATCTTTAAATTTAATAATGTGTAATTTAATTTAATAATGTGTAATTTAATTTAATAATGTGTAATTTAATTTAATAATGTGTAATTTAATTTAATTTAATAATGTGTAATATTCGTCAGACAGTTTCATTGACTGAAGTATCATCCATCACACACGAGCAATATTTGCGTCAGAAAAGCGAGAATTATGATTAGCTGAAATGTGGCTTAATCTGCCCGCAATATAATTCTGAAAACCTACTTACTGTTAAAGGAAGAAATGAAATAACCTGTGTTTAAAAATTAAAACAGCTTTTCAATGTACACAACGAATCTATTGATTTAACGGCTAAGTAAGTTCTCTGTGTATTTTAGACACAAAAATACAAGACATGAAGAAGTTTCAGCTATTTTTTGTTGATGCAGTTTTCTGCAAAATACTCACGTTTCTTAGCCTTTCAGTGTTCAGAATTATTTATCCTGTTACCATGCATATTTAGACGAGAAAACAACCTTAGTTTGGGAAAGATTTTGAATAAAAGTCTATCACTTCGATGGCAATCAGAGAAATTCTAGTCTCTTTAAATCATTCAAGTTTTATTCAAAATCTACGCCAAACTTAAATACTTTCTTGCTTTATTTTAAATGTTTTCTTGATGTACTTCTCTTCCAGTTTGATGATATCCATGATAGAATAAAAATCATAAATCAAAAATACAAACATCATAAAATCTGACTGACATTGTAAAAGCTGACTGATCTGGGAAATTTCATTTCTCCCTTCAACAGTAAGCTTTTCACAATAATATATAGTTTTGAATAGACTAAATCATATTCAGTTACATCTTATAATATAATTCCTGCTTTTCAAAAGAAATTATTGCTCGTGTGTGATGATATTCAATCGATGAATTTCATACACAAAAACAATGGCTTTAAATGTAAATTCGGATTTCTTCCAAATCATTCGCCATTGTATATTTTCATGTATACAATCTAATTATTATCTCATAGCACTATGTTGCAATTTACTTTCATTGTTTCTTAAAAAACATGTTTCATGTTTGAAAATCGTAATTTGCAAGAAAAGTGGGAAAAGTTTTTTTCCCTTTGATTTCTAGAGCACTGTATAATTTGTCCTCCAAAATACAGAATCTTCAAAAGAAACAAAAACGATCTCGAGAATCGGAACTACAGATTTTCTTAAGTCGTTGATTTTCGAGCACAATCATTAATTTGCATATGAAAAAGAAAGAAATCTATTAGAATTTTTAAATTAAGCAAATTTCTATTTTAGGTTGGTATTGGTTTCACTTAAAAAGGTTAAGTTCTTCTGTAGCAAACCTGACGTGGGTCTATGTTCATTGAAAGCTGTCATTTTTTTCCTATGAAGAAAGATCAAGTCAAATTGTCTCATGAAAAGACTAGAAACTTTTATTGATAACCATTGCCAGTCTAAAGACGAATTTGCTTAGCTTTAAAAGGCTCTAAAATCTTTCAAGAATACTCAAGACTGCATCAAATTTAAAACCTCAGCTTTTAACCTCAGCTTGAAAAAAAAAGGAAATATGAGTTTAATAAAAAATTGCTCAACCAAGTTCAAGATTTCAATAGTTTTATCGTGAATAACATCGGCCAGATCTGTACATGTTCTGCTTATTCTTAGGCAAGAATCAATATCAGTCATAAAGACAAATCCGATTCTTTTATATAATCTTCAGCGCATTTCTTTTTGCTTTGAATACTGATTATTTTGGAGCAGCTTTATTTTATTTACTTATTACTTACTTAAGTTAGGCACTACACAGCAAGGATGAACCATGGAGAACCTTTTAAGGGAAACTGGCTCGTATCCATGTTACATATGAGGGAAACCACGAAAAGGCCCATACAGCCAGTCCGTTCGCTGGGACTCGAATCCCGGGGCCCGAACTACCAGTGTTCAGTGGTTTTTATCCCTCACCAGCTGGTGGGCCCACAGCTTTATTTGGCTTGGTTTTTCCGTTTGTTTGTTTGGGTCAAATCTTAGCAGTCATGTTAGTCTTTTTTATCGATTTTTTTCTTAAAATTTTTCAGACACAATGTATTTGCGATAACAATAAATTATTCCAGAGGAATATGTCCCAGATTCGATATACATTCCTTTTTGTTTTATTTTGAGTTTTTCTCTTAAATCTTTTCATAACTGTCAACTCAATTGTCGCAAAAATGTATTCTTTACACCATCGGATAAGTCGAAGAATGTTATTCTAAACGAAGACTTTTTTACCAAATGCTGGAGGTTTCCAAAAAGTCGTTAGATTTGCTAAAGTAGACAAATTTTGAATCGGCTCCACCTGTGCACGCTTTCAGGGTGTAAGTGGGTAGTACGTCCAGTTATCAAACTGAAAAATACATGGCTGGAATTTCGGTGAGCCCATTGTTAGTTAAAAAAAATCTTAATGTTTTTACAGTGGCCTGGTTCTCTTGCTTATACTTAATCC
This sequence comes from Stegodyphus mimosarum, assembly GCA_000611955.2. Lineage (NCBI taxonomy): Eukaryota > Metazoa > Arthropoda > Arachnida > Araneae > Eresidae > Stegodyphus > Stegodyphus mimosarum. The sequence goes on from KK120782.1 coordinate 302,628, forward strand.
CCCATTAAGTGGGGAAGAAGTGGGGATTAAGGCAATTTCTCATTTTTTAAATCTGTGATTCGAATCCTGGCGAGGGCATCGTAATTGATGATGAGCTCGGCTTCATAAGGAAAGTGAAACATTTAATGAAATAAATGAAGTCTTACGCCAAATTACATTCTACGTTTACAGACAGCAATATTTTTAATATTTTTCCATGTTTCATGAACTAAAAAATATAAAATAAAATCTATAAAATGCCTTTTTTTAATCTCCCTGTTTCAGTTAACTTTAGATTAAGCGCGTTGTTGGTGTTTGTTGTGGACATCTCAAAGACATTTGTGTAACATGCTTGAAATCAGTCTAATGGTTATGGAAAAAAATTCGAATAAAAAACATAACCTGTAATTAACATTTTGTCAAATAAATGAATGAATCATCATTCAAAAATGATTTCTCTTATCCTTGATACATTTTAATAGGTGGGTAATACCTGTGATACATGCGCTTAATTGTGCAACACGAAAGTATGATCCTAACACAGGGTTAAATACACTATGCCGTCAAAACAAATTCGAGTATCGTAATATTTTTGGTCATGTAAGATTAAAAAATTAAATCACGGTACTCCCATACATGAATTATATTTGAACATTAAAACAATTTTAAGGAACAATAGAAGTGGTAATACGACAATAACATATACAAATTATTGCCTTTAAGTCCTTAAAATCTTTTTGAGAACTTTAATTTAAAATCAGCTGTTATAGCTCTACCATTTTATTTTTAGTTGTAATGTCCACATAAATTACTATGGCTAAAAACAATTTTTTTTAACATTTCAAGCTCCTTTAACTAAAATCACGAAGTTTAAAAAAGGCATTTTATATACTTTCTTCTAACACCAAAACATCACATCACAGTCATCATCTCAAACACACACATCACATCATCTCAAGAAATGTCTCACAACATCTCCAAAAATGGCATCATTATTAAGATCATGTACCGTCGGCTGTAAATTGGACGGCATACACTGCATTTATTTTTTATTTAAAATTTGGATCTTACCGCCCAGACGAGTGGTTAATGTCTCTGACTGCCGTAAAGAAGTGCTTGGGTTCGAATCCTGTAGAAGATATGCAAATTGTCTGTCCCTTCATAAAAGACAACGGTAGTCGTCTATCAGGTGCCTCCATAATAAGTGACCAACGCTTCTTGTTTTAGTAGTGGCCAAAGCCTAAAATGTCTAGTGCACATTATTAAAAACGTTTGTATCTTTTATAAGGAATTACCGCGTTTACCGCGTAAGTATCTTTAGTACTCAGCACATCTAGCTAACACTCGAAGATACCGGTTTGGATCCCGAAGAAGACAGAATGATTTTTGAGGTTTTTTGTTTACAGAAAACGTTATGACATTACTAAAATATGACGAATGATAACTTGTCAGCATTTTGATTTGGGCGATTGGATCACGCCCTTTCCCCTAACACCTTTTAATGCTGGGGAATATATCGAATTAAAAGCATTTCTCATGCTTTGTAATGAAACAGAGATCAAACTAAAAGTTTTGGGCCGCAGCCATGCAGCTAGGAATCGAACCCAGGTCAAACTACAAGTGACTTTACCGCTCGGCCGCGGGTGGGTTTCTGGAAAGGATAGTGTTGATTTTTGAAACTTCTTGCTTACAAAAACATCTAATCACTTTATTACAAATTTAAATAAATTAAAACTTATTGTTGTTTGTCCTAATTCTTCACAGTAATTAAAAATAGACCCTTTGCCTCTCTATTGCTGCATGCATTCAGTAATAAATTTTGTATACTTTTTAGTTGCTGGTGGTACGCTTTTTTAATTTACCTATGGTTATTTATATCCCTTGCTGTTTCAGCAATAATTTGTCCAGTACTTTTCGGTTTGTATGGATATAAATGAAAAATATATCAAGTATTGCTCTAAATACGATGTGAATATTTATGCATAAAGATGCTTTTCATTATTAATACAAGATTCACGGAAAACGTTTAGCTTGACATAAAATTCTTAGCTATCAAAGCCTTGAGCACACTTAGTTTTCTATTTTGCCCAGCCATTATTTGTTTTCATGCAGTTAATCATACCCAGTCCATTAAATTTTTTTTCTTGATTTAATAAATAAAAAATTTAAATCGATTTACTTTTAGAAATTCCTGCAGACTGAACGAAAGTATTTCCTATCCATCAACTTAATATAGTTTAACGTGACTTGCATACTATTTTTTAGTTTTTCTAATTTTAGCTCAAGTGAAGTATTTCAAAGAAGTCTACTTTCGGAGAGTTTAAGCTTAAATGGAGAAAGGTAAACATTTAATTCATAAATCTCTCGTGAAGTACAGAAACTTATTAAAGTAAAATTTGTTTTTCATTTGTTTTCCATTTTCATTTATGTTTATGTTATTATAAGAGAGTTTTAGAGTGCTTTCTTCATACTATGGATCTTCACTTTTAGGTAATTAATACAGAAATAAAACTAATTACAAGTCTAGGAAAGAAAAGAATATTTCCTCTACAAAGTACATTTTTATCTGTCTGATATGTAAATT
>KK120783.1:8572-39773 GCA_000611955.2 Stegodyphus mimosarum
AGTTAACCACAAAATTCTAAAGCCCTCAAGTATGATTTTAACACAGGAATCCTTTTAGATTTTTAAAAATAGTTTTCGAAGAATTATTTTTTCTCCTTTTTATTCCTTTAAAATAACCTGAGATTTCTTTTACATAGTGTTACCAAATTGTTGAATACCATCACATAACTACATGCAGTTCTGGTTTTTTGTTTGTTGCATATGATTTGTTCCGAATTTAATATGGGATGCAATTTAAAAGAAATGTCTTGCAATATTTGGAAAAAAAATTAGCCTAATTTAGAATCAATTAAATGCAACAAACTAGAAGGAGAGGTCGAAGAAAACGACGTACTGTTCAGTTTCTAACGAAACTAAACAGAAATTTTTATTAAAATTCTTAGTACTGTAGTAAGTCAATTTTAATGAGTACTAGGAGAAGTGATAAGAAAAAAAGGAAAGAAACATAAGATAAACACCTGAGCATAATATTACGATGTAGAAATCTAAGGAAAAAAAAACTCAAGTTTTTATATATATATATGAATTCGGATTTAAAACTGTTCGGATATAGTCCATAATTAAATTGTAAAATTCTATAACGCTTAAAAACGCAACCGTGTTGGATATCGTGGTTAGCGCAGCTTGTTTGTTCGAGATTCAACTTAGACTGAAACCTTGAAGAAGGTTTGGATGTTTGTAAGTATATAATACACTCATGTCCATAAATTAAGGATAATGCAAAATCAGGCAAAGGAAGAGTTAGAAGCAAAACAAATTTGACTTATTTGTAAAGCTTATTTATTAAACAAAAGGTAAAGAGCAAACAAAGATGCTATATGTTTGACATTATTAAAAAAATTAAGCGATTTTTTCTCCCTGGATCAAAATACAAAAAAAACCTATTTACAAAAAAACATATTACATGCTTGGTATGCTTGTTAATACATTTTCTGTCTCCCAGACGATGCAATACAGTCCGTACAATGCCTAGGCATGCTGAGTATCAAATTATCGATCTGATCTTGGGGGATATTACACCACTCAAAAAGCAATGCTCTCCGAAGTTCCGGTAGACATGTAGGAGGAGGCTGACGGGCTGCAACTCACCTGCCAAGCATGTCCCACACGTGCTCTACCGGATTCAAGTCCGGTGAGAATGCTGGCCAGTCCATACGGTTGATATCCTCCGACTGAAGACATTCGTTTACGATGCATGCACGGTGAGGACTGGCATTGTCATATATAAACACAAATTGTGCGCCCATGTCGCCCCGAAACAAACGTACATGTAGTTCCAGAATGACGTTCCGATAGATTTGGCTTGTCATCGTTCCAATTTGAACATGCAGGTCAGTTCTGGAACCCAGAATAATTCCACCCCAAACGAGCACTCCTGCACCACCGTAACGGTGTCGTTCAATGATGTTTTCTTGGTGGTAACGGGTACCTGGAGCTTTCCATATGAAAGTCCGGCGAGAATCAGACTGCAAGCTAAACCTGGACTCGTCGGAAAACATCACACAAGCCCACTGTTGCGGTGTCCACAATGCATGCTCTCTAGTCCAGGCTAACCGCAGGCGACAGTGAGTTGCAGTAAGTGGAACGCATCTGACAGGTCTACGAGCATATAGACCAATCAGCCCTAAGCGTCTGTACACGGTCTGCCTTGAAATTGTCGTACCAGTGGCTGAAGAGAGCTGACGAGACAGGTCTGAGGCTGTGCTCCGCCTGTTTCTTTTGACAGTAACTACCAAATACCGGTCCTCATTCGGCGTTGTAACTCTGGGGCGACCTGTTCTGTAACGTCTACTCACATTACCATCATCTTTGAATTGTTGCCAAAGCCTGGAGATGACACTCTGGGCAATTCCAAGTTCGTCTGATACTTCCAGTTGAGTACGCCCACATTCCAGACGGCCGATAATTCCACCACTTAAAAAATCATCCAAATGCGTCCTTTGTGTCATAACTATTCGGTTATTGCACTGAAATGCTTATAAAGCGCCTGCGAACAATTTTACTTCTTTGCCTGTATTCCTTATATATCACTCTCTTACACTGTCTTTATTGTGACGTACCATCGGTGTCATCTGGTTACTTCCTAAAATTTGCATATGATTCTTGAAGATGTGTGTAGTGATTTTACAGGCGATATACTTATTTTAGTGTTCTATTTCCACGTGACTCCGAATTATCCTTAATTTATGGACATGAGTGTATTTGTGTGGTATGGGAATATTCAAAATTCCATGAAGCGAAGTCCTCTCGAGAGGTGTGGATAGTAGGCAAGAATTGTGGGCGCCCGGATTCATCATTTGGGGTCTTGGCTATGAAATCTGGTATGAATCTACCCCATTTTCGCGAGCATAAATCGGTCATCGCTTGGGGCGCACCATCGAAAAGGTCCTAAGTTACGAAATGGCTAAATGACCGGTTGGCATGAGGTACGATCTGTGAATGCATTAATCGACAACTTAAAACAAAAACTACTAAATATCTCTTAAAAGCTGAGCTAGCTTAGAATCAGATTCTTTCCTAACTAAAACTGCTAAAACTCTGAAACAATTAAGTTTCCATTTACGATACTCATTAGAACTTGAATAATACGTATAATACTATGTAGAATAAAGATTGGACAGTAGACTAGAATTTAAAAGAGAGAGGTGAGTGTGATATTAAACGTAGAGATGTAAGTTTTGGTTTCACGGCAGGCTGTTAGTATAAACAGTCATGAATAGTTATTCCGCAATTGATCTAAAAAAAGAAAAAACTTTCTATTAACTACAAAGTAAGCGCGACTTAGATACCTTGACATAGGCAAACATCATCATGCTTAAAAATAGGGTCTTATAGCTAACTAACTCTTGTCTAATAACCTTGAACTCTCAGTGTTCTTTATACATATGAATCTAGTCATCTAGAAGTACATAACAGCAAAATAATTAGTTGTTAGTATTCTATGCATACGCAAATTAACGTTATGAAAAATTTACGTTAAATACGAAATTCTTGATTGTCAAAGGCAAATCTTTTAACTAACTAAGAACTAGATCATCAATATGAAGCTTTCTAACAAAATTTTAAAACTTCGTTAAGTGTCCATTACAGCATTGCATCTCCAAATGTAAGTTGGTTTGTATATTTTCAGCTTCCTATTCATATTAATTAATTTTAAGTTAATTCTTTTTAGCTTAATGTTCTTGTAAATAGAGAAACGACTTTGCAGTTCTTCAAGAATTTGCAATTGTTTCATTTTCCAATAATTTTAATGTCTTATTTAAAACACATCCTAAATTTATCAATAAAAATGTAATATGCACTTATTTTAAATGGATTTCAGAAAACAAATATCAGCTGATAACAATAACAATGAAAAAGAACGTTATTAAATTAACTGCCAGGTTCTTTGTAGATATATCTAAAGTAAACAAATAGATGTATCAAAAGTAAACAAATAGATGTATCAAAAGTAAACAAACAGAGAAGAAATGAAGACTTTCACTCATAAATTTTCTATCAGAATTTGCCAAGATTTTAGAATGAATTTCTTTTGATTGCTTTTAGGTCAAGAAAAAGAATTTGCCTGAAGTTTCACTTTGCAAATCATCGTTGTGTATCCTTTGAAAATAATATTTGAATAATGCTTTTGTTCATGTTATAATATTACATACGTTAATTTAAATGTAAACTATTGTCACTATTTTGTAAACACATTCTTTTTTAAAAGCTGAAATTATCTTTATTTTAATTGCAAAATAACTATTGACTGAAAAGTCTAATAATTAAGGAGACATAAGATTAGATTTTAGTTTCTAAATCACCTTTTTATTTAGAATTATAAATATTACAATGTAGTTTGGATGTTGTTTTAAAGGACAGGAGATAACATTTGAAATTAAGCGATTTTGCGTAAGAAGGTATTAAACTGAGAAGTGTGATATCTCAGATTTTAAAAGAATTTGAAATCCAAGGGAAATTGCTGTGAACCAAGCATGTAATAAATTCTCACTCCATTTGCTGTAGTCATTGTTTTTCTAAATGAAAATGATTAATTTAAAAGTGAATTAAAAGCTGTTTCGACAAATAATGAATTTTGGAAAAAAAGAGGGAAAAGAAAAGGGAAAAAGTGGTAAATTCTCGAGTAATACAAGGAACAATTAAAAAAATCGAAATGTAGTTTGTGATGCTGTCGAAATAAAACTAAGCAGGTGAAAAATTTAATGATATTTTTTTTAAACCAATGGAGGGCTTCTGAAGGGTAATTGCTTCTATTCACATTACGCACGGTGATTCTCACATTATAACGAGAATTAGCCTGTCTGCAACGGCAGTAACCATTGTTATAAAGTATGAGCTGGGGGCATTTAGGTCTGTGGAGTTGCAACCAAAAAGTTCTCGGAGGTGTCATAGTATCTCGTTCTTAAGTTAAGTTTTTAAGATTTGAATTTACGTAATCGAGCTCTATTTTGTGAGTGATATTCAAAATGAAATCCGCTGTTCAAATTCTGAAATTTTTCAGTTTGTTGCGTTCAGTAAATGAATCCCTTGTGTTTAAAATTGCGATATTGGAATTCTAAAAGATTTCAAGTTAGGGCAAAACGTGCTAGCTTAATTCTCGACTCGCAGATGAGTAAAGATTTTATGTTATTGTAGGTGTGAATAATTTGTAAATGTAACTATAAATAGAATGTATAAAGTGTTCAACAAATTAAGAAATTTATTTTACTTTGCCGTATTTGACTGAACATTATATGTCGGAGCCTGTTGCAGTCAGATGATTAAAGAATAATATCTAGTGATTAGAAAATTTTGAGTTTTGCTCAAGACACATGGGCAATTGTCATTTTAACATTTTTTACTGTTCTTTAGCTGTGTTACGCACTTAGTCCGTAATCAGAGTATTTATTATTACATAAAGTAGTAGTGTTTGTTTCACGCTAAAATGACTAAAACATGCCGCATTTTTCGGCAGTAAAATAGCTTTTTAACAGAATTTCGTGTATTTTGATCTGATTCGTATGGGCAAATTTTGCTATTTTTTACACTTTTTCAACTGTATAGAGTGTTAGCAGTTGTTATTATTTTTATCATTACGTATTTCTAGAAGAGTAGATTTATATACGTATGCATTATTTTTAGAAATAATAACAGCTGAAGTTTGGATGACCTTATTTATTAGCTCTGCTGAACAATCTGCTGTAAAGATTAACAAATTTTCAAATGCTATTTTATTTATTTTGTGTTATTCGACTTTATTCTGTTTTTATATTATGTTATTCTGTTCATCTACTTTTATGTTTACCAGAATAGTGTAGAGCAGACAAGGAAATGGATTTAAAACAGACATTTGGTGTGAGTAAGATTTTATTGCATATTTAGACATTGTCATTATGACATGTTGACGATTGTAATTATTGTTTCAACGACAATTATTTCAACGATTTTTTAATTTTAAGAGTGAGACAGCTTTATTTAATCATCTCCTTTGAAGATTTTCTCTTGAAATGCAAAGCAGAACAGGAAATGGCTACCAATCAGACTTCTGATGAAGTTAGAAAATTTTGGTTGAGATTATACCAATCCATTTATAATAGGCTGACCATCATGAATTCTTGTTTTAGTGACGCTGCTTCTTTATAATGAAAGGAAAGAGCCGTTTTAGAAACACTAGACTTCTTTTTACATTACATTATGAATCATTAAACTATGAATACATAACTTAGATTCGGACATCCAGGCTGCCTTTCACTTAGCGTTTGTTTCTGATGATTTTTAAAAAAACTTTATCTACTTTCCCTAACATACAGTAAGCTTGGAAACACAGCAGTTTGTATCTTTCGTAAGCTTAGTGGATGAAGAATACTGACACCATACGTGTTGGAAATATTGGTCATAGAGTTACCTAAGTATGGTGAACTTTCTTTAACTGTTACCATACTCAACTCGTTGAGACTGCAGTGAGTTCTGCGGCTGATAATTTAATAGACTGCCGTGATCATCGTCGTAGTATTTATCGTATATGGAATCTGCCATGATTTAACAGAACTTAATAATTCTGGACTGCTAGCTCTAAAAGCAGCACTAGGTTTCTTGCTGGAATTTGATAGAAAGAATTTTGATTTGCATTTTTTTAACTATAACTCGTATTGTTGGAGATACCCACAGATCAAATTTCATATCCATTGACAAAATGATATACAGTCGAATTTTAGTGAACGGCTATCTTTTGCAATGTTAACCCTTAAATGCTTAAATTTTTATTTTTAAAGTCAAAAATGCATTCGAATTGATATAAAATAAAGCAGGAAAAATACTAAAAAAATCCAAAGTAAGTTTTTATTCCAATTTTTGAAAAAATATTTTTTTTTGCCAAATGGCTACATTAGGCAAATAAATATGACAAACAAATGTGTAATAACAATTTTATGTAATAATACATACCTTATTGTTCAAACAATTTTAAAACTTCATCAAAAACACGAACACAAAATAAAAAATTATTAAACATAAATGATGACCACACCCTACACATCAACTCAATAATGACTGTTACACCGTTAGTGGTGCCAATGCACTGAAATTTTCTAAACTATATACGTAAACAATATGCATTCAATTGGTTGCACTAAGTAGTAAGCTAAAATTTGTGTTTTGATTTGATTTACGTGGCTAAGTATGAGTATGTTGGCAAATAGCAACTGCATGCATTTAAAGATTTACAACAAAATAAAAACTTCAGAGTAATGACGTTAGTATAGATAATATGAATGAACTAACCATAACTGTGCTGCGAATTTCCAAAATTTACTTTTTTGGAGAACTGCAGTATTTGTTTAAAAAAGTATGGTTTTACGGCTGGTTGCCTATGTCAAGCGAAAATTTTATTGTGGATCAGATGCTTGATTCATCGCGTAAAATAATCATTAATGAGGAAAGAAAATATTAATATCACACATATTGTACTAGAAAAGTTATTGCGTCTAAGAACTTTAATTCTGTGATCTTCAGTCACGTGAGTGAAATGAAGTCTTTCCAGGAATGTTGGAAGTTTTGCATGTCCCCCCTGAGCAGTGTTTTTTAATGTTTTCCTTTAACACTGCAGCTTTCATAATTTACATTTTTTTATTTTAAGAGATGCAACCCTTCATATATTAGAAGGTTGGTTTTAAAATTACGAAGTTTAGACGAAAAGGCGAGAATATGAGATCGTATTAAAAACATAATCCTTTTACCTTTCCAATAATCACTAAGAACTGAGAAAAGAAATCGTTGTGTGTGGATGGAAACGGTTTGACTTTGTTAGAAGTTGAAGTACTTGCCCACATTTGCCACACAATATCCCTTTATTTTTAAAATGATGTTTAAATTAATCCATGCTTAGGCAACGAAGATTCTGTTTCTAACAGACCCAGCCACCAAGGGCAGCATAACAGAGAGGAATCCTAATTAAATCTTATAACGGCTAATCGAAATATAGCGCTTAAAGAAATCCTACGAATATGTTTCCGAAAGAAGGAATTATTATATCCAAACCGCCGATAAAAAAGTAAAAATGATTAGCTGACTGATATTAGCTATAATCGCTAAGTCTTCCAGTTTATACAAACTGATTTAAACCCCTTAGAATTTAGATTTCTTAGAGTTCCTAGAGTAAAACAAAGTAGATTAGATTCCTTAGAGTAAAACAAAGCAGATCTTTAGGTATTAGTTAATCAGTTACAAGGTCTTGATATTTTTCTCATACTGCATGGAAAGCTTATTACTGGTAGCACAAACAAGAAATGCTAGAAGATGTGAAACCACTATCTCAAGAAGAAACATTTATAATCAAAGATTTATCAAAATAAGGCTAGACGAGAAACAGGTGAATACATAGTTCAAGTTATATAGGAAAGGAAGAAATGCACTTAGTGATTATTTGAAAGATAAAAGGATTATTTTTTAATAAGATTGCATATTCTTCCGAGGGAGGAAATTACACAAGGTTATTTAGGAATAGTCATTTCTACAAGATAGTGTTCCATCTAAAGGTAGAAAAAGTAGGAAGAAAAGATAAGAGGTACTGAAAGTGATAAAGAGAAAAAGAAATAAACCGATTGGTGAGTTGTTAGTAGAAACAGAGAGATAGTTAAGGACGGAAATTAGAAAAAAGAACATTGCACACAAAGGCACATAAACTGCCTACTAGCCATAGGGAGAAATGCAGAACGAGAACATTTTTAAGAACAAAGAAGGAGACAAAGTAATTAGATGAATTTTTTTGCGAGTTAGATAAATTTTGTTCTAAAATTAAAAATTTAATTAAGATCAACAAGTTTTTCTAATTCATTATCCAATTCTTCACTATCTGCGAAACACAACATAAGCATAAATTTTGTTTAAAATTTTAAAACCTTTTTAAATACAAGGCCGCTGCGAATGATTTTGAAAATGTTTCACAGATACCTCACTGAATTTCAAATGTGGCCCTGTACCGAGATATAAATTTGCAATCTGTATATTGTGTGACAGTTTTATGAATGTTTAAAAGTCTGGTTGTTAAAGTATTCTGTTTAGGAATAGTTCGTTGCGTTTCAGTTATTGATTAGCCTTGTTTGAGATGACTACTGAATTCTAAGAATTCCAACGGAATGGGTCTATCAAATACATTGGGATTTCAACGGTCAGTGAATAGATTGACTATATATTGAGGGTAGTGGAGTGCAGAGTGAGAGAATAAACAGGCTGTCTCTGAATATTGATGGATTTCAAATCGAATGAATGAATAGGTTGTCGAGAGGCATATGCACTCCGTAGTTAATGCGTGGATTGATTATTCCGTTGAATAATATGTTGCATTGTAGAGAGAATAGTTTATATGAGTATTGGGAGTTATGTGATGATGAGCAGATAAATCATAATAATAAACTGGAAATAATCATCAGGTAATTTTAAAATTACATCAGTAAAAGCAGAGATTCTCAGTTTTTTATATCCTGTACATGAGTAGAATAATAAAAAAGATTATTAGTGTTGTAGAAAATGATAATACCAACAATAAAGATTATTAGTATTGTAGAAAATGGTATATTGTAGAAAATGGTATATAAATGAATATCATTCTCGTCATTTTTATTGATTAATGCGTAATATTTTAGTTCTGTTTTATTAACTAATCATTTGATTACAACCAATAAAAAGCAATTGTAAAAGATCAATAAAAAATAAACCATATACTCCAATTGCTATATTAGGTCTGTTAGGTAAAGCGAAATAGAAAAGGAAAATAAATGATTTATTAAAGAATCGACTCAGAAAATTATAAAAATGAAGACTTAAATGTATAAACGGACAAACAATTTGGTAGCGCAGAATTTCCTTATATTTAAATGGAAAAAATAAACTTTTCGTGAGTTTCCCTGCTGATGATAACCAACATAATCTTGGTTATAATTTCAGTTGCATGAAGCAATAGGATTTTAGTATAGGCTATTATATATTTTTAAGGCAGTATCAGCTATCAGCGCTGGTATTCTCACGCATCTTCAGATTGCCAGATATATATGCTACCAATTATATCACGAAAGCGTGCACAAGGGAAGGAGATAATTTCAGCCACTAAAGGGCACCTGGAGAGAGACGAATGAGACCCACTAGGCCAAATTCAAGTAGTAAGGTATTTTCCTCCAAAGCATTTAATTCAGGCGTCACTGTAGAAATATTACATTTCCGAAGAGAGAAATGTGAAAAATCAACTATGTTCTTGCTGGAATCTGAACCGAGGATATTCCGATTACCAGGTGGATATACTACTAGCAGCTCCAAGAAAGCAAGCCCAGGAGCAGGCTATAATTCTACATAAAGCCGTGCGCTAAAGTCATTCTCACATCTTTGTGTTTCGGTTAGCTGTCCTTCGCCACTAAACAAGGCGACGATTAGATGTATCTTGCTAAGAACTAACTCATTTGCAAAAATTAAATTTTGTCTTGCTATTAAGACAGCATTAAATCGTAAATATAAATTGATATAAAGAGCTTTCTACATTTGTTGCATAAATCATTTATACCTATTTACTCTCTACCAGGGAGTTCTCATTTCGAGCAATAAATACGAATGTGTTCATACAAGCAGTATAATTTATCATGAACATTTCTTATAAAATGAATTCATGGTTGTGTAACCCATTTAATGTAATTTATTGTAGATATCTTTTATAATTACGTATTATAAGTAAACCGAATTTGCTGCATTTTGCAATCTAACTACATATGCATTTCCAAAATAACTCTTGTTTAAAACGTGACAAAAAGCTAATAAAAATAAATAATATAAAAACAAGAACATATTATTATGAGTTTGCATAATGTAATGTAAAATCTCAGAAGAGAAAGTGATGCTCTGCTGGAAAAGTAAGGTTACAGGGGCAAGTATATTTAATACTGAAGTAAACGACTGCCTCGTAAAATTGGAGATCTATTGCCAAGCTGGCGATAGTTTTGGAGACTTCACCAAACTTGGCGGTCATTTTATGATATTTTGGTCCTGTCCTTGTATGAATGTAATTAATTGGTACTGTAATTGATCCCTTTATGTAACTGCTACCGTAGCCTATCCTTATATGTAACTTTAACCGTATATGCCGTTCAGTAATTTCGAGAAGTGGAAGGTGTTAGGGATTTCTCGGCGGCCTGGGATAAGCCCGGAGAGAGCATAAGTTCTCAGTTTTTAGTTCAAAGTTGACTTTGGAGTAATGAGAGATCTCCTGAAGAGCTTCGCTGTTTGGAAAAGCTTTGTATTACGCTGTGTTTAGCATTATTAGTAATTTGAAGTGATACATTCTGATTGGGATCTGTAATACTGAGGAGGGTTGTACGATTGTTTTGTGGAAAGTTCTAGAACTGCAAATTTTTTTTTAATCCAAAGGGGCTTTGTCCCTGAAGGACTATTGTTTTCGTTTTGCGATTTTGCGTCGGAAACATTAAAAGTCTGTATCACTTTTCAAACTGTTGCCACAAAATATTGCAGCCCTGTATTATATTTAAAGAAATTAAATAATGAAGAATGGGCATAAATGTATGTATGTTTCTCGCATTGTGATAAAACGACGGTACCTAAAGTCATCGAATTTTGAATGCCGTAATCCTGCTGCGAATTTAGGCATCTGAAAGCCCAAATTTGGAATTTGGAATTTGATTTATTACCGATTTCATATTTTGTAAAACCTTAACGAATTTTTGATTAACAAACTCAAGGAGTTTAAAGCGAGCAATGGCATCGTTGCACAGAAAAAACATTTTTATCTCCAGCGCGTGAGACTGCGTATAAGAAATTCTGAAGATAAGCTGAGTTTAAAATTATTTTGCGATATTGCTGTTGAACTGAATTTTATAGTTTAAGTGCGAAGAACATGATATTTAATAAATAAATTGAACACACAAAATGTAAAAAAAACGCCCCTTTAGACGTAATTTAAAATCTGAAACATTTAAGATTTTTTTTGAAAATAAATTTATCATGCAATCATCAGTTCTGTATGCATTCAAGCTATTAAGAACCCGTAAGCAAGTAACAATATTAATTAATTAGGCTTTATCTCGAAAACTGCTTTAAAACCTAATAAACACAAACATACACAAAAAAGGAGGTGGCATCAGTATATGTTTCAAATAAAAACCTAGTCATAAATTCAGTTTTCGAAAATAATATTCTTTGATAGAAAATACCTGAAGGGGAAATCTCAACACACGTGTTCAAGAATCACTAAATCTTTGAGTTGCACAAGAGGAGGAGTTATATCATTTGCAGCCATGGAAACATTTTCACTCAAGCCTAATTCAGTGATACTAATTTCACAACCAATAGGAAAGGGACTTCATTAACTCAACTTTGTCAGATCAGTGATATGCCGCTAGTTGCCTAAAGGGTAGATGATTGCCTTTGCAATAGATTTACATCCAATGTTTACTTCATTTCGTGGTATTGAATTCTTCCTGATATCACCAGAAAAGGATCTCCTTCACTCAATGTCGTTAGGTGTAAGAAATGCTTCCAGTCAGCCTCAGAATGAAAGAAATTCCTCATAGATTTATTTTTACAAAATTGTGAATTTTCTAAAATCAAATAATTACGATTTTTAAAAGGCAAAATTCTTCTCGTTGAAATTATGATGCCAGCATTGTTGTCATAAAGTATACTATTGCGTGCTTACGGATTCGTAATGGATTGAATGCGCAAGTAGATACAAAGTTAATAAAATTTATTCTTCTCACAAGAAATAAAATGAAATGCTGAAATAGTTCCTCAGAGATATTCGTATAATATCACAATATCTCACAGCAGTTATATTGTTAAACTACTAGAATATAAATAGAACTCAAATTCAAAATACAGAGAAACTAATTCGATTTCACAGCGAATTCGCTGCAATCAATAACAGCGCTAAGTAAAGTACAGTTCGCTTAAAACAAAAGCAACTGAGCTGAGATGTTTTAATCCAGCTTTTATAAGATTTTTAATCATCACGAGAATACTCTGGTATAACCTATTTGCTTGATTTTTCTGGATAGCGAAACGGTGCAATTACGAGACATATATTTATTAAATATTTAATGCACGCGCTCTTGTATTTTTACTTTTCCGGTGTAGTTTTCTCTTCAAATTCGTCACGCGCTGCGTTACAGGAAAATAAAACAATTTTAATTACAATTCTATTTAGAATTGTAATTAAAATTGAAATAAAATATAAATGTTGAATAAAATATTGTTGAATAAAATATTGTTACGGATTTTGTATTTATTTAAATACAAAATCCGTAACAATATTTTATTCAACAAACTACAGGCTATCCGGTATGAAAAATTTATAAACATTCTTGGTAAAAAATGGCCCTGAGTCAAATTTTTACGGTTTTAATAAAAGCAGCATTGGTTTCGATAGACCTTTGGAATCAGGTACACAGAATTCGAAGAAATACTTTTCTTTAAAGGAGTTTCTTTAAAATTATTTTCTTATATTTGGAAATACATAGTATTAACACATAAACCCTTTCTATTTTATGCACAGATCACTTTGATGTTTTGCGAAGAATGTAAGTGAAATAAATTTGATGTGATCGGTACCATTTCTTAAATTCGATAATTTAGATAATTGCGCTATTCCATCCAAGTTACTTGTAAGTTTCAGCAATTTAACTTAGTACTTCAATTTTATTGTCATTATTATCATTGCTTACTGTTTCAGGAAACGATTCATTTCGAATATTAATAGAAATTACTTAATAAGTTGTTCTACAGCAGAGGTAGAAAAAGGATGGTCCAGGGCCAAATGTGGCTCTTTTAATTGCGTAATCCAGCCCGTTACAAAATCCTGTTGAACGATATTTTCATGTCTTTCCTACCCCAGTTTGTATGCAAACTACCAAAATCAGAAGCAGGAGTACAAATCTATTGTTACAGTATACAAATATGAGCTGATAAATGTATGACTATACTATATGTATGACTAGACTTAGCTGAAACAGCTGATATACTGGAAAGTATGTGCATCCGGCGAAGAATAAAGTTTATCATTTCTAGAAGTTTTAATTTAGAAATTAGACGATGAAATACGAATAGGGTTGAGATAAAGAGACTGGTCAGAAAATGGAACTTAGGAAAGGAACATTTCACCACTAAACTTTTGTTTAAAAAAAGGTGCTCCAGTTCTGAACTAATTGATTTGCAATCGGATCTTTTATTAAAGGAATAGTTTCCTTCAAGCTAAATAACGGTTTTTTTTATGATTCCCTGAATTTAGAAAATATTGAACATTTTTCGAACTGCATCAAAACGTTTCAAAGTTTTATTTGGATCGGCATATTTATAAGAAAGAACACTTTCGTTAGTGAAGCACACAAAAAATAATTGATCACAAATTACTGATTAAAATTTACAATCGGTATTAAAGATTTCTACAGATGTATTGGAACCTACTTTAGATGAAATAATCGCAAACAAACAACTGCGATTTCACGTCTCACATTAAGTACATATTAATAATTGTTTTTACAATACAATGTTTCTAATAAAAATAAAAATGAAAGCAAAGCTATAGATTTATAAAAGTATCTGATTAAGCATCTATTTATTTTCTTTCTTCACACTTCTTAAAATTTACGTGCATGTATTGTTAAATTTCAAAATGTTTTATGCCTATTTTATCCTTCTGCAGAGGTGGCGTTGTCATCACGCCAGATGTTTTCCAGAGTTTTTGTTTTTAATTTTGTTTTTGTTTTTTGTGGCAATAGATGTAAAAAACAAACGGCACAAGAAATGCTGTAGTAACGTGTATTCTATTAAAATGCCAACATAGAAAAAAGTCTAAGAGTGCTTTAAAACTCTAAACCGTACTTATTTGTGTCAAAGTATTTCCAGGTAGATATAAATCTATAATTGAGTCTATATTCAATGCAAGCTTTTTAATAATTATTAATTATTGGACTTACCACCATACATATATTTCATTTCATTGTTTGATCCGCATTGATGACAGTCGTAAGTCTATGTTCACGGTCTGTGACATATTTAAAACAGAAATAACGAAATTAAGTGCATAAAATGTTATTTTAAATTGCAGTTCTTTTAAAATTTCTAACGGGAAAGGGTATTTCCCCCAACGCGTCCTGGTAAACAACAGATACACCACAAAAGATGGCCATACAAGCAGTCATGGCATGTTACGCCATTTTGCACTAACAAAGACTTTTGTCCTACGCTTAAAAGTAATTACCACCCTGCTGTATAGTCGATTTCTGTAGTAACGTGTAAACGTATCTTTTACAAAGATGTTTTTAAGATATAACAAAATTAAATGAATATGAATATTAAATTGTATAACAAATATGACATTTTAAAAAACTATTACTTTATGGTTTCTAAACTCTAGGTGAAATTAGTAAAGCTAAGACATAATTATTACATATCTGTTAAAAATTGTATTTTGGTTACAATTAAGAAATATCTTGAGGCATTTTTAAGCTGCATGAAGTCTCTCATCAGTCCTAAATTTATTTTATAGGAATTACATTATTACGATGGCTCATCTGATTTTGAATTAAACAGAAGACAAATATTTTTTCTTCAAATTTCTTTACAATATAGTTTATTTTTTAAAACTTCCACAAAACTACTGTTTACAGTTGAAAAAAAAACGGGCTGATTGCACAATTGTTTTTGTCACTTTTGTTCGCATGTTATATGAGAAATGCTAAATTTTATTTAGACAGTCCTCCACGAAGGCATTTCTTCTCTAAGGCAGATAATTCTTGAGTATTTTGGTTAAATAAACAAACAAATAGTTAAGATCTGTTTAAGTACATTAAGATTGCACGAGAAACGGAATGCAAACATTTTATACAAAATACAAAAATTTTATGATCAGAAATTTATTTCGTTATAAGCATTATCGGAGCTTATTGCATTTATAAGAGATGCAAAAACTTTATTACCAGATGCGATACAGCAATTAATATATTTATTTCCTTTACATGAAAACTATTACTTTGTAGATGCGAATAAAAAGTAAAGGAAATAATTCCCAGAAAATAAAATTATAGCAATATGTCTAAACTAATGTCTTGTCGCTAACTGAAAAGCAGATTAAGAACGTGGATAGAAAATACAAACCGAACCTTCAAGTTTGAGTTAAATTCAAGAATGTTTGAGCAACTGATATCACATTCGTGTGGAAGGCTAGTATCAAGTTATCGAAAACTGAATTGAAATTTTTATAAAGGTATTATTTAATCGTCATTTCAAATGGTATTGTAATTCAACAGGAATTGAAAAATATTACGAATCTGAACAAACGAAATGTGCAGAAATAGAAAGGAGAAGAAAAATCACGAAAATATTCACTTTGCCTTTTTAAGGAAATTGATACTGAATATTAGAGAAATAATTAAAAATACTTTTTTCAACTTGAGTAAGTATAAAAACATAAAGAAAGAAACTAACATTTGCAATACATAGTATTATTGCAGTAATATTTCTTTATTATTATGAATTTACATAATTAAAGACATAAACTTATGTTCACAAAATACTTGTTTATAAAGTAATTAATCTTCATTAAACATCTACATTTAGTATGGAATTAATAAAATCCTTGAAAGCAGCAGCCACTCATGGAAATAACATCCTTTTGGCAATATACAGGGCGAGCTAAATGTAGGGCTTATAAATTTTGTTGTAGCTGTGATGCCCAGAGATATGAGACAGAACAACTGCAAAGTGAAATCTTAAAAACGATAAACAAAACGCAATATCAACCGGACTCCCTTTGCTGTTTCAACTGCTAACCGTTTCGAATGCTTGCAGTTTCTACCGACATTACTACATTAGTGCTACAGTGGACGTATTAGTAAATTTTCTTTTCTGGACCTTTGCAAGCCTATGTCTTCTTTACTCGTCTGTAGTCGATGGCAACAATGCTGCCTTAAATTATATGTCAAGAAATATGCAAAATCGACAGTCTTATAAGAAGCCAGCTTTATGAAGGGTTACAGAAGTTGATTGTAAGTGCTGATCACAGATGTTGCTCTTTTCTTCGGCGTTCATCATTCTGTAATTTCACGTTTATGGAAACAATTCCAAACCACACAGACACGAAGGCACAGTCCGAAGGCACATAGCCGGTCCCCCAAGGGATCGCGGAAGATCGATATATTGCTATTGTAGCTAAACGGAATCGGAGAGCGCGACCTCCACACGTGTGACATCTATGGTTACAGCATCCATTGGTAAGGCGATATCTGCAGGTACTGTGCGCCGAAGGTTATATATGAGTGGACTGTGCGCGAGTGGTACCTCGAGTTTGTGTTCCTCTATCCGTACCATGAAAAGGGATACGATTACAGTGGTGCGGGAACATGTTAATTGGAATGGGTCTGACTGGGGCGATGTCGTGTTTACTGATGAGTCAAGATTTGCTCTGGAGCCAGATGACAAGCGTATAAGGATATGGCGTGAACAACGAACACGCAATCAGTCCCAAAACATCACCGAACATCACGCATTCCGAGGAGCAAGCATTATGGTGTAGGCAGGGATTTCATTAGAATACCGCACCGACCTGCCCATCTTTAAACGGAGTTCTTTGACGGCTGTTAGGTATCGAGATGAAGTCCTAGAACCCATTGTGAGAACGCTGAAGCAATTGGCCCTGCGTTTGTTTCAATGGACGAAAACGCACGTGTCCATAGAGCTGACATAGTCGATGAGTACCTGGAGAGTGCAGGGATTGCGCGTATGGCGTGGCCAGCATATTCGCCCGATCTTTGGGATGCTCTCTGGCGGGCTGTATCTTCACGTTTCCCACCTCCAGCCACTCTCATTGAGCTGGAAACTGCATTACAACAAGAATGCCGATTGCTTAATTCTGCGGTGGTTGACCACATAATTGGAAGCATGGTCACAAGGTGTAAATTTTGTATGCAAATGAGGGGTATCACATACCCTATTAATGTGCTTTTTTTCATTTTATGCTGTTTATTTTCACTTTATACATAATTCTGTTTAAGTCTCCAGTATGCCATTATCTGATAACTTACAAAAATTTAATATTGTTTTCATTTCTGTATATAATTATTGATTTTGTTTTATGCATAAATATATATGCTACTTTCCTGCCGAATTTTGTGCCAATCAAAGTAGTATTTGTTGATTTTTTTGCATTTTACATCTTCGTGCTTAACTTTTGGAAGTGAGTGTATCACGGAAAGAAAAGTCTTCGCGAAAGCTTTTATTGAGGTGTGTTCTTATATTTAAGACCCTTAAATCGGAAATTATAAAATACGACATATTCTAAGGCCAGATACGAAATTTAGAGTTTACATGAATTATGACAGAACTGGAAAAGGAATGCAGATTTTAAAACTTTAAGACACATGAATCCTATTTCTATCCTATGTTTCCTAAGATGTAGTGATAATTGCAAAGCACAACTAAAATAAGTTTACAAAAGCAATCGCAATAAAGCAACTAACATACATTAAAACTTCTGCAGAAGATTAATAAATTTTGAAAAACAATTACAGAGACTAAATTATTTTTTAACAGTAAAATATGGTGAACTTTGGAAGTTAGATATTCCTTTTGAAATGTGCGCTTTCAAATCGTAAGGATTGTTAATCAAAAATTTGTAAGTTTTACAAAATCTCTCTATATTAAAGAAGAGCACCTGTTTGTGTGTTTGTTTGTTCACGTTATTGATTTCTGATCAACTATGATAAATTTTTTGCCGCATTTAACCGACTAAATTGAATATGGGTGAAATATTGATGGACCTTGAGCTTTTTCCACCATTTAACTAGAAAGACAAAATCATAAAAAACTGCGTGCCATTGTTGCTGATATAATGAGTGAGAATTAGTTTATTTTTTTATCGAAATTTTTCATGTAAGTTCCATATCGCATCAGATTGAAAAATGTATGTCTATGCATCGTATTTTTTGCATCGTTATTAGAAAAGAATTACAGCAGTATCGTTCTCTCTGTTGTTAGATACATTACTCTCAATCTAACTTAACTGGGATCGTACTTCCGCTAGTCATAAATAAAACAATGGAATCAAATAAATAAAAGTAAAACCCCAATCATACGTAAACAACAGATACAACAAATTTTTATTTGTTAGATGTTAAATAAAACTATAGTATAATTTTAAAAAATGTGACAGTAGTTTCGCATATGTAATAGGTAAAGACTTCTGACAGGAGCATCATAAAGTTAGCTAGGGAAGATAAATATCAGATTTTCTCCTGCATTACGAAGTTTTAAGAATTGTCTACGTATGAATACGCGTCATTTCGAAATCTCATAACAGATTTCGAAGAAAACTTACATTCAGGTTTTTTAATTCGGTAACTGAATTAATTGTTGTAATTCTGGTAGATCTTGATGGTATCACAAACACAAAAGTCTTCACCTTTTGACATGAAAAATAATAAATCAGAAGGGCTAATGCAAGATGTAGAAATCTTGAGAATTCCGAGTGATTATTAGTAGCGCAGCAGTTGATGAACACAATTTCATTTAAGTGGATTCGCCACAAAGTTTCAGACTTTTTTAGCAAAGAGTATTTTATGAATTCTTACTCAGAAGAACATAAATCTGTTACGCTCTAGCAGAAATATATCACGTAGATTTAAATCTTCGAAATATCATCCAGTATTTTCTGTGAATCATTAACAAACTTTTTCCAAATCTCGAATGCTCTTGGGGTTCTTTGTTTGAGTTTTAAGACGAAGAAATAGACGGCGGCTCTCACACGCTCCAAGTATTATAACTGCCTATCCCGTGGAAATTGTTCCATCCATCGAAATAAGCAGCAATCAAACGGTGCAAATTCGCAACTACAGCATCGTGGTACAAGAGATCAGATCGATTCCTTAGCCATACGTAATAAATTCCTATATATCCTTTGTAGTTCCACTAAGAAAAATTTATTTAGTTTGCATCTTTCTTATTTCCACTTTCGAGAATGTTTGCAGATTGAGTGGCAAGCCGTTTTAATCAAAGTTAGAGAAACAGCTCATAAATGAATGAGAGTTTGGATATTAAAGCCGATTGTCTGCCAATTGAAAAAAATCTCAAGGTAGATTTAATTTGTAAATTAAGATTTTGAGTCAGTGTTAATGGCTCTCTATGAAACTTGTATCCTCTGTTAGAAAACATTGGATCTATAATTAGAAGTAGTGTTAAGAGGTGCTTTTGTTAGCATCTAGGTCCAGACGACTACTGATATTATAAAGTATTATTTCTAATTAAACACTTCAAATGGGGAGGTAGAATAAATTTTAAGTTACATAATTAAATTTAGAGTTATATACATCTGCGTCTGCTTCCTTGAAAAATTTATTTTTTTTAGTTGTGAAAATTCACCCAAGAAATCAAAGTAACATTTACTTAAACTAATATTTGAGCTTGTTGAGTTCAAAAAAGCTCCATACTGAATTTACAACTAGAGCTCAACGAGCAAATTAGAAAACAGTTATTGAAAAATTTTAGAAGTACTTTAGCATTGTGTCAAATTAAAATTAGTGGTATAGTTAGTGGCGAAAGCACAATAGTAATAGTGCAATGGCAAGGTGAGTTTGTCGTGCTGAAATGAAGAATACCAGCATTGTTTGACCCGAGGCACAGAAATTACGAATTTAAAGATTTTTGGCCGGTTACGAGATGCGTTCAGGACAAGAGTTAAGCCGAATGTTTGATAGAATGAAGTCAGTAGTGTAGTTTTGAGAAGAATTAGAGATGCATTTTAACTTATAGGCAATGGCAGAACCACAGAGTTTAATAAAGCGGTAATGGTATTAAAGGAAGAAAGCTTGAACTGATATAAATTTACTAGAAAAGCAGTATTAGGTGCCGCTGGTGCAACAAGTTGTTCGTAGGAAGCTGTTAGAGAGGTTTGTTGACAGCATTCCCGACTGTGAGAAACAGGGCGAAGCTAGAAACTTAGCTTTTTAATCGATTTCAGTTAGAGGGAGAGAAAATAACGAAGTTTATATTAAGAAAAGTAGAACTTTTAAATTATTGAATTGCAAGAAAATAAAATTTGGAAACACTAGTCTCGATATAGCCTAAGAGCTGAAAAACTCCAAAATAAAAAAAGGATTTCTGTCTGAGATTCTGTATGAACGTAGGAGTATGGAAGTTGAATACAGTCATACACCAAGTAATTGTGCTAATATCATCAAAAACAGGATTTGCGAACACGGTCGACGATTTAGTCGAGGTATACAAGTGGTAAAATTCTCCAAGAAAAGTGAACAGATACGGAAACTTCAGGAGAAAAGACAATATTGAGGTGAAAAGCCAGAGTAGGAATTTAAACTAAAAAGGTGTGCAGGAAAGGGACGTCAGATTTCCCAACTCAGATAAGAAGTAATCTCGCATTGAGTTAAATGCTGTTGAATTGAAGAACAAATCACCTTATTTGCATATGCAGTTACATGGAGTACCAACGATATCACTGCTTAATCTGGTAGCGAAAGTAGTTTTTGTCCTTCAAGTTGTTCTTGAGATATTCCCGTATTTATGGATTATTTGAAGTGCACGAGGTTGAGGTAATACCTGCACAAGGAAAGCAATGTTCGGTACAAAGTAGCATAGCGATACACACACACTGGGCTAATGAATTAGAAACCTTCCAGATTTTACGTGGAGTGCGATCTAGGGATGAATTATGCAAAATTTTTTTATGATGTGGGTTACACTTAGTTAGAATGTTAGTATAAGTAAGATGTAAGAGTGCTTTTTACGATGAATGAATAAAATAGAAAAAACGACAGATCTGTTGTTGTTACTCATGCTCACTTGTTTGACAAAGTCAGCCCAAGCCCACGAGAATTCTCGTGTCAACGAACGCCAGATTACGCCTGTCGCTAGCAACAGCCTTGAGCACCTAACAGGTGACAGGGCGATTTGGCTCAGATCCGCCCCCAAGTTTTATAGAGAGCATCCCGGGGGGACTAGTCTGAGTGTGTCCCACCCCTCTCTCCTTCCACCAGACCACATGAGAGGACTATCAGCTCGCCGCATATACATTTACAAACATCTTTGCCTTCTCCGGGATCTCCCGCATTGGAGCCCGCGCCCTTCGGCACGGCGTCAGCGATGCTAACCACTTTACCGGATGGGCGGCATGGCAGATCTTTCACCATTTATAAAAGGTGTTATTGTTGTAGCCATTTCGGAGGGGCCTCGATTTCGATGACAGCAAATTTCATTGGGTTCTCAAAAGTATCCATATCAAAGGTTTTTCAAATGTTGGAATCAGAACTCACCATCCATCTCTAGAAGACGTAACTGCGGTTCGAGCACAGTTTTCCAAGAGAGTGATCGGCGTTGTCACCGATGAATTGTACAGCAGAACAGGGACTCTACTGTGCTTCAACTGACACAGATCCTCAACCAAGGCTCTTCCCAACAGATTTCAGCTCAAACCATGTGCAGATAATTTCAGAGAATAGGAATGCATAGCCTGGCGCCTGTGACAAAACCACTCCTTTCTGCTTGACATGCAAGAATTCGTTTGCAATAGTGTCGGGAAAGAAGACATTGGATATCTGAGGATCGCAAACGGGTAATGTGGTCGTATTAATCACGCTACACCTTATTTTGCACTGATGGAAGGCGTCGAATTTGGCGAGAACCTGATGAAGCCATGAATCCATCTTGCCTTATTCGCACTGTGTAAGGGTCTGGTGGGAGTAATGATACGGGCAAGTTCTACTGGCATGGAAGTTGTGCCCTAGTGTTCCTCGAGGATAAACAAACAGCCATGAGATACCTTGCTATAATGGCAGATGAAATGCACCCTGCTATGTTGCATTTTTGCTCGAATGACAACTTCATGGACGATAATGTAACTATACTTCATGGACGATAATGTAACTATACATCGTGCCAGAATTGTTCAAAATTGGTTCGCTGAACATCAGTCTGACTTCCATCACCTTCATTTTCCACCGCATAGCCCGGATCTTAACCCCATAGAAAACGTGTGGGATATGGTGGAAAGAAGCATACGTCAGCACTCTCCTATTCCATCTAATTTACAAGATCTAAAAAACTGCATAGCAACGCATGGCATTTTCTGGACGTAAATGCACTCCAGAAGCATGTAGCGATGTAAAATAAATCTGAGCACTTATCCGTGCAGAAGGGTGTCCAATAAAATATTGATCTTGGGTTTCTAATTCATTGGCTAGTGTGTGTATCTAAAAGTTATAAATAAAAATAAAAAATGGTACTTTTGTTGTTATAGATGAATGGTGTGCTGGAAGTGAATTTTCTGCAAAATGTTAGATTAGTTAGTAAACTGGAAAAAACATACTATATTAACTTTTGATGTAATAGGTAGAGAGCACCATTCAGGAAACAGTTATCGAGAAACGTATAAAAATACTTGAGAAATTAAAATTTTAATTCCAGTATCAAGAGCGTATCTGAGTCCTGGAGTGTTATGTAGAAAGAAAAACGAATATCCAGTAACGGAGTTTAGTCATTGGAGATATGTCGTTAACTTCCGAAGATCTACGAGCGGATACTTTCAAATAGCATTAAGGTTGGAAGCTATCAATAAAACGGACTTTATCACGTCCGTTTTATTAAGCCATTCAAATTTTTCGCAAAACATCTTAAAGAGACGGTGGTTCAGAATACCATTTTTAATTCTGTTGATAATCGTCGCTAAAATGCCAACTACCTTTCAATTTTTGAAAGAAATGTTTTAGATACTCGAGCATGTCGAGGAAGAAAACAGCAGACAACTTGGATATAATCGAATAAATTGTATATAACTTCCGGAATGTCTCGTTTCATCAGCGCAAAAGTTCCTGCTTTATTTCCTAAAGGGGTACCATCAGTACACCCAAAACCAGTAATTTAGATATTTAAGTCATACTTCGCAAATAATTTCTTCCGCGTACTGGATATACAGTCATTTTTTCCTTTTATGTTTGGTTCAATGTCATCACATAACAGAAAACCATCCATCATGTAATATCAGAATATTACGCAGCATAATCATTAGCTGTATTTTAAACTGCTAAAACGTTAAATAGAACGCAATCCAAAGCGTAGAGAAAGCTAATCCTAACAACAAAATTACAGCAGCGAAGTAAACAACAGTAGTTCACATAAGTGAGCTGAGATGTTTCTTTCCGGCTTTTGTAGCTTTTAAATCGGGCCCCGCGAGAGAATTCTAGAAATTTCTGGAAAGCAAAAAAAGTAGAATTAAGGTTACGGCTAGAAAATAAATTGCGGAGATAAAATTTTATTCAATGTTAAATGCTCGTGCTCTTGTATTTTTACTTTTTCGGCGTAGCTTTCTCTTAAAATATGTCACGCGCTACATTGCACTAGGAAATAAAACAACTTTAATTATAATTATATTTAAAATATCAGACTAAATACAAAATTCGTAACAATAAGATAAATTTTATTGAGAAAATAATTACAGCACGTTTTAAACTTTAAACATTAAAATTATAATTCTATTTACTATAAAAATAAACATAACTGAATAAACTTTTATTTTTTTCTTTGTTATCAATGACTTCTCTGATGTAGAAGATGTTACGTAATTTAGTGAATGGCTTACAATTAGTCATCTTAAGACGACTACAAGCATCTGAAGTTTCCATGATTAAGCTGCTTCTGTTCTTACTTCAATTAAATTTGAAGTATGAAATTATTTTGCCGCATTTATAAGTTGAAGCGAATGTAGACAAAGTGTCAAAGTCATTTTTTTCATTATGGATTATGGATCGGTGTAGCAAACGTATCGATTTCCCCTTGAAATTAAGTTGAATTTTTTATTTTTTAAAAATAAAAGTGATGCTCGTTACTGGAACTTTGTTATCATACAAAACGTTTATTATTTTATTATTTATTGCCGAACGTTTTACTTATTTATAAAGTACTCGTTTCATATTTTGGCTTTATATTTTATTTTTATGAGTTGCACTTCATTTTCGTAATTCAAGTGGGTCTCTTGAAACTGTGAAATGGGTGACTTGGTGACTCGTGGGTCATACCGAGGTCTGAGTTAGATAATACATAATATTTGAGAGTAGTAGTTGGATTTGAACTAATTAAGAAGTAGAGATAAATGTTACAAACTGAATCGTTTTTTCGTTTGTTGATTTTAAGATTGGTGACGTCTGCGGAGAAACAATTTTGCAAATCATGAAAATTTTCGTTTTCCTTCTCTCTGTGTACACCCGCCACTATTCATTTTGTAATTAGCTGATATTTTATTTCTTTCCCAGAAAAACTGAGTTAAAAGTAAAACTTAGTTTCCTCTCCTACAGTGTTACGCTACTTAAAATTGAAAAACAGCGAATCAGGAAACTGCCACGACATCCAGTATAATTCAGATATGTTTTAATTTGTTTCTAATTGCGGTCAAAACATACTGTTACCAAAATTCACCTGTGACCGTGATTCAAATGTTCAAGGTTGCTATTTGTTTAGTAGTTAGATTTGTGTAATAAAGGTACACTGAAAAAAAATGAGACAGTTTTAATCTGCCCTGTTCTAGTGGGCCGATTGACGAAATTCAACTTGCGTTTTTCATGTCTTGAAAGCGCTACTTAGGATATCTATTAGATTTATATATAGCATTGTTCTAATACAGGTATTGTGACACGAAATAGGACTTCTTCGGAAATGATATGCCAATTGCTTTACGTATTTCGATTCTACGACTCAAATTAGGACAAACTGTCAAGTTTTGTAAAAATCGCACAGGCAGTATTTAAAAAATTAACTCTCAAAATTTTAGCTCCTTCATATTAATACTTACCTGATTCCTCCTTCCAGAATTCGAAATTTCGGCTTAATCCAAATATAATTCGCACATTTTTTATGATTCATTTTTAAATATTTTTCATAAATGTTTCGAAAAATTTTTTGTATTATAATCTATATAATTTTTAACACCATCTTTTAAAACATTAGCTCTTAAAACTTTAGGTCCTCAGTGTTGATTGAATTTGATATATATTTATTAATATCCCTTTTTATTAAACTTATCTGACTCTTCTTTTCATATTTAGAAATTTATAGGTTCATTCCAAATACAATTCTCCCATTTTTTATGATTTATGCTTTAAATACTTTTTCTGCAAAAAAGGTAGAGTTCTTCATTTAAAATTTTCTAAGATTTACATTTTGGCTCTTTTTGAAATTTGACGTATTTATTATAAGCGATAATAACGAAAATGTGGTTTATGCACTCTGTTAAAATTATTTGAAAGTATGAAGGATAACCTTTTTTTTCTGCTCGTGAACAATGAAGAAAAAGGAAAGGAAAATGTGCTACTAAAAATTAAGAAGTTCGCCAAGAGAATTATTCTTAGCGCAAATTGAAAAAAAAAATTGTTAAGATAATTTTTTAAGTTTCTCCATAAATTTCTCACCAAAAATTACAAAATTTAGTATTTGGCATAATTTGAGTCGTAGAATCGAAACATGGAAAAAACATTGGCATGTTATTTCAGATGTTTTCGATGTTGTATCAAAATACCTATGTTAGAAAATGGTTATATACACTGGTGTGCAAAACCTAAGCAACAATGTAAATTTTAATCAGATAGCCATGAAATTGCAGAAAAGAGGCTCTTGAGATCAGTACAATGAACACGCAATTCAGTAGAAAGGTCATGCTTATGCAAATGTCAGGAACAAAACGTCACAAGCGGCGTGAGAGTACGCAAAACGCGTGCAGTCGGAGAACTCAGCTTAGGACTACAATAAAAGGAAGGATGGAGACACAATTAAAGATATTCGCTGCAAGTGCAAGTGAGTTCTTTCGTGAAATATGGCTAGAAGAAATGACCTGGATGACTTCACACGTGGAAGAATGATCGGAAAGCTGGAAGAGAGAAGTAGTGTGACAAGTGTAGCTGAAGAGTTCGGATTCAACAAAAGTGTCATTTCGCGTGGTTGGCAAGGCCTTCCAAATCATAGGTACAGCTTTTAGAAAGGTTGGTGGTGGCCACCCTAAGAAAACAACTGCAGTGAATGACCGATATATCGTCCTACAGGCGAAAAGAGCCCGAAACCTGTTACTAAGCGCTATGGCTCAGCAACTGTGTACAGCAACGGGGCGACAAGTGTCGTAGTTTACTGTGTCCAGACGCCTTCACAAAGGTGGCATATTCGCCCGCCGTCCTAAACGCTACATCCCTTTGAAAGTTGGCCATTGGCGCCACCGTTTAGAGTGGTGCAAGAAGCACGAAAACTGGACATCTCATGAATGAAGTCGTGTCCTCTTTACGGATGAGAGTCTTTTTAGTACCACAAACGATTTTCAACGCCAGTTGATTTGGACTAAGGTCGGAACACGGTTTCATGCCACTAACATCACGGAAAGAGACCGTTATGGTGGTCCTGGGGTTCTCGTCTGTGGAGGCATTATGCTGAACGAGTGGATAGAGCATCAAGTTTTCAACTGAGGTTCTGTAACCGGAGATCGCTATTTTCAGGAGGTGATCCTTCTCAATGTGCGTCTGTTCCGAGGTGCCATTGGAGCAGACTTCATTTTTATGGATGACAATGCAAAGCCACATTAGACTCCTACCGTTCAGAACTATTGGAAAGTGAAGATATCACTCGGATGGATTGGCCAACGTATTCCCCTTATTTAAATCTCATAGAACATGCATGGGATACTTTGTGTAGACGCTTTTTGGTACGATCACATCCTCCTAGTAACACCCAACAATTGAAGCAAACTGATTGTGGAATGGGCACGTTTGCCTCAAGATGTGTTGGACAATCTGGTGCTGAGTATGGAGAGGCGGTGCGAAGCAACCATTGAAGTAAGGGGAGGGCACATCCCATACTAAAGAACATCTGCTTGTTGTTCTTCCTCTTGTGCAGACAGTCATGCATAATGATACTATTAGTTCAGTAAAGCCTTTTTTTGTTTGATTCCATACTGTATGCATTGTATTCATTTTTGAGAAACCATGCTTTCGTCATCATTTAAATACCTCGTGGAGTTATGGCAAAAAGAACACCTGTTGATTAAGTTTTGCACACCAGTGTATAACTGAAATATATATCCTAAGTCGCGCTTTCGAGACATGGAAAACGCAATTTGAATTTCGTCAATCGGCCATCGGCCCAGTAGAACGGGAGTTACAGAAATGTTCCTTTTTTTCCCGCAATCTACCTGTGTTTGAGAAATTGTACTTTTATTAAACTTTTGTTAAACACCTGCATTTTTACATCTATGTCATTTGTATGTCTATATGCCGAAATGTTTGGTTTTCAGATTTTATATATGGCATAGTAACAACTTCTCTCAGAACTACATTCAGTTTCACTATAATATTGTTACGAATTTCACATTTATTTGGCTATTTATTTAGAATTGTAATTAGATTTGCTTCATGTTGCCTTAACAACGCAGACGATTTTTGAAGAGAAAGCTACGTCGAAAAAGAAATAACAATAAAAATAAAAGAGCGCGTGCATTTAATGCTTAATAAATAAATATCTCGTAATTACTGTTGCCATCCAGAAAAACCGTGATTGTTCTACTGATAATTAAAAAGCTTATAAAAGCCGAGGTGAAACAGCTCATCTCAGTTAGTTGTTGTTGTTGCTGTTATACTTGTAGCTGTAAAAAGCGACTGCTGTTTGTTTACTTAATGCTGTATTGATTGTAGCGATTTCGCTGTGAGATAGAACTATTTTATCTGTTTTGAATTGAGTTTTTGCTAAACGTTTGAGATATTGTGATATTGTGCGAAGATCTGTGAAGAAATATTTCAGCATTTTAATTTATTTGTTGTGGAAGAATAAATTTTTGTTAACTTTTTAACGACTTGTGCATTCAATATATAACGAACCCGTACGCACGTAACAATTTTTGGTGTCAGAAGTGGGATATTTTGAATGCCATTAACTAGAGCAATGGAAGAACAATTAAGGCAATTTATGGCAGCCTTTGCTGCATTTAAAGAAGAAATTAAAGCTGGCCAAGATTCCGTGAAAGAAGAGATGAAATCCATTAAAGAGGACATGAAAGTTGGTCAAGAATCTGTTAAAGATGAAATGAATTCTGTTCAAGAAAAGATGGAGAAATCTGTTAAGGAAGAGATGAGAGCCGTTAAAGCAAGTCAAGAAGAAATGAAAAAGGAAATTACTTGCATAATAGAAAATAAATTTGAGACTATGGAAGGCAGAATAGACGCGGTTGAAAATAAAGTTTCTTCTGTCAAAGAACAAATAGAAGAGAGAGTTTCTGCCGTAGAACAACAAATCGATTACAGAGTTTCTGCTGTGAAAGAACAAATTCAAGAAAGAGTTTCTGCAGTGGAACAACAAATTGATGACAAAGTTTCCGCAGTTGCCAAAGAAGTTGATACTTTAAAGAAATTCGTAGCGACGGCAGGAAGCAATTCGGATACTTTTAAATTCCTAGCCATGCCTGCGCATCCTTCTCTGAAGCTATCGACATATGATGGGAAGACCTCCTGGCAAGTGTATAAGACACAATTTTCTATAGTTGCGGAAGCAAATGGATGGGATTCCCAAGCTAAGGCCTGTCACCTTGCGGCTTCTCTGAGAGCAGACGCAGCGGATATCCTTCAGACTCTTCCCGAAAACAAAAGGCTAGATTTCGAAGCTCTGTCCGGCGCATTGGAGCTGCGTTTTGGAGAGAAGTGTTTAAAAGATTACAGCAGGCTTCAGTTAAAATCCCGTCAACAGAAGCCTACGGAAACACTCCAGGAGCTCGCCACGGATGTTGAAAGGCTGTCCCACCTCGCCTTTTCGGAGTGCCCGACAGAAACAAGAGAAATCCTGTCCCTGCAATACTTCATCGACGGCATCCGGGATCCTGAAATACAGAAAGCACTGCGAATGGCTGATGTGAAGGACTTAAAAAGTGCTCTGGTGTACGCCATGAAATTTGAGGCAGCACAGCAAGCCACTCGTAGAGACCGCCACCCAATCAGAGCTGCTCACATACAAGAACCAGTGGATCCAATGACTGCTCGCCTAGACGAATTAACCAGAAAGGTGAATGCTTTGACACGGAATACTGGTGACAAGAAATCGTTCGTAAAGTGCTGGAACTGTGGTGCTGAAGGACACATTCGAAGAAACTGCAGAACACCCCAGGGCACGGATGTTAAGACCGCACCTCTCAAGAAGGAGGGAAACTAATTCGTGGCCATCTCGCGGGGCGGAGGTTGCCAGATAATGAAAAGCCCCAGTTTAAAACGCTTCAGATTTCTGCAGTGAGTGGCGGCAATAACGGAATTTTCATCATGGGACAAATCAATGGAATTCCTTGTAACATGACGATCGACACGGGAGCCAATGTTACCATCATTCGAAAAGATTTGGCTCAACAACTCGAAGGTAAACTTATCTGGACGAGGCCCTGCGTTACCCTCCAGACTGTGTCCGGCGAGAAGATCAATATAGAAGGGAAATTAAACGTTAACATCACGTTTGGAAGTGCGCTTACCTGCGCTTTTGGCTGCGCTTTTGGCTTTATAATGCTTACCTGCGCTTACCTGCGCTTTTGGCTTTATAATGCTGCCGAGCGTGTCTGTAATTTCTGCTACACAGCATATGTAGCAGAAATTACAGACCCTTGCATACATGGATTGGACTTTTTAAGGAAATACAACTTTTCTTTGGACTTTAAAAATAACGAACTGCATTCTGCCTCTATGGACATAACTTTATTCGGGATTAATGATGAAGGAGTGAAATCTGTCCACAAAATCTTAGCTCAAGACGATATCACAATACCGGCAAGAACAGAAATTTTACTTCCTGGATCCATAGCCGAAAATAGAAATTTCCGCTACGGCGTCATGGAATATCCCAAGAATTGTAATAGCCCTAAAGGAGTATTAATAGCATCAGCACTCGTCGATCTATCAGGGACCGTTATCCCGGTGAGAGTTGCCAATGTAACTAATAAGGCGAGGGTTATTAAGAAAGGTGAAGTGCTTGCAGAATGTACCCCAGTAACCAGCGTTGAAAGAAAAAGTAACATCTGAAAAACCGTGTCTTCAGACAAAATTATATCGGAGTTACTGCAGAATGCGCAATTAAACAATGAAAAAAAGAATGCTGCCGAGCGTGTTATTAAAGATCTTCAAGATGTTTTCTCCCGTTCGTCTTCTGACGTTGGTCGAACCACTTTGACTCAACATAGAATCGATACTGGTGATCATCCACCAATCAAGCAACATCCAAGACGTCTGCCGATTGCGAAACAGGAAGAGGTACGAGCACTTTTAAAGGACATGCAAGAAAGCAATGTCATCGAGCCTTCAGCAAGTCCCTGGGCATCTCCCATCGTCCTGGTGAAGACGAAAGACGGGTTGTAAGGTTTCTCCTTCAATCTCTTGATTTTCTTCGTGGGCATATACTGTGAAACCTTATGTGGAGGACAGTGAGCAAATCTAGGCTATGTCCTTTAGTGTTGAAGCACTACAAAGTCAGAAGGAGGGTTTAAAAGTGACCCTTTAATTCAAATATTTACAACTCTTCAAATTGAGAGTAAGCCACTACTTGGGCTGAACTAAAATAATATGAAAATAAAGTGTGTTAACAAAATCAATTCCCTGACTTAATTCTAAGTAGGACAGCGAGGGAAGCTTACTCTTAGTGAAATGCAATTATGCGAATTTCACTAGCAAACACTGGTAAT
>KL821379.1:0-27088 GCA_000611955.2 Stegodyphus mimosarum
AAAACTACCACTGTAAGTAACGTAACTTAACTAACAGTTGAACTTAGGTTATTCAACAAGCCCGCCAATGATAAAACTAAATAAGTAGGCAAGTGTAATCGACCAAAACACAATATACACGAGTGAGCAAGAAATAACAACCAACTACTCAAAAATAATAAGCCGAAAGACACTAAGGCGTCCCTTAGTAAGGTAAGCAAACAATTTCGAAACATTAACGTGAAGGAAAAACAAAGTGGACCAGCCACTAAGCTCTCAAAGAAAAACAAACCAGGATATAAAGAGTAGTAAGTTGCAATTCCTGACAAAACATGAACTAGATAAATCACAACTGAAATAGTAATAATCACAACTGAAATAAGTAATACATAACAATTGTATTTAATAAATGGATCTTTTACACCCTGCTCCTGTGGTATTAATCTTCAAGTCTTTGCGAGAAGTCGCAACGATTAACACTTACGTACATCTAGTTACATTGCATGATTGCTAAGAAGACTAGATCCCACAGCTATAAGCACTTAAAAGATTTTGGTGCCCCAAATATATTTATGACTCTCTTTCCCCATTTCTTCTGTCTTAGGTTAGAACACTGTAAAATAAGCGATATATTGCTAATTTGAGACAACACATTCCATGATAAAACTGGCGATGAAAGTTTTTTGTGGTGCCCCCTTTTCTGATTCCGAAACACCTTTATGTGTTGTCCCCTTTCTCTGATGCTATATGCTATATGCACATGCTTATTTTTCTTAATGGTTAATCAAGCTCTGATTATTGCCCAACCGCAACTGCTACTGCCAAATGGTAGTGCTGACTATCTCTGGCTATGAGCAGTAAAATCGATGTGCAGTTGGTACTGTGAAGCGAAGGCTGAGTGCTAAAGGACTGCGATTATCGTCGATTTGTGCCGTTTTGAATTCTCAAAACAGAGAAACATGATTGAAATGTCATCTTCAGCTGCGGTTTGGTTAGAAGGTTTATGTTTTCGTACACTCCTCACGCTGATGATGATGGGTCAAGATTTGACCTAGAATCACGAAATAAACAAAGGTGTTAAATGACTAAAGAGCTAGCAGCCTGCCCAACAATACTGTTTCGAATTACGAGTTTTGTACATATGCAAACAATTTTTGTCACATTATATGTAAAACTGCAGTTTACTTTCTGTAATGTAATACGAAATGCCTGAAGAGACGAAGTTCTGCCTGAAAAATAACATTACAATGCCAAATATATTTAACATTGTGGTAATTAGCTATCTCCTAAATTGGCGAGATATCGCCAAGGTGGTGACTTATTTTTGTCGCGAAATTTGGCGATAAACTGCAAAAAGTCGCACAATTTGGCTACCATTTGATAACATTTTGGCCCAGTCTTTGTATAACTGCAATTGGTACTGTAACTGAATAAGCGTAATTGATCCTCTATGCGTAACTGTAACCGTATCCGGCCCTTATACGTAACTTTAACAGCATATGCCTTCCTGCAGTTTCGAGAAATGTAAGGTGGTTGGGGGAGAATCTGTAAGATCGGAGAGAGCATCAGTTCTCAGTTTTTCACTTGAGAATTGAGGTCGGAGTATTCAGACATCTCCGTGAGAGCTTACGCTTTAGATACGCTTTGCACTGTTTTGTTTGCTTTGCAATGTTAAGTGTAACTACTTATAGAGTTTTGTGATACTGAAAAGAGCTGTACAAATATTTTTCGTCAGCAGGTAAGTTCCAAACCTGTGAAGTGTTGTTTTGGGGAAGACATTTTATCAATTTGTTAACTGTTCTGTTTGCGTTAAATCCATTACGAATCCGTACGTACGTAATGATGTAACTGAGAGTCTTAAATCATAGCAACGTGATACTATCGGCTGGATGTATTATGCAATATCCCTCCCGACTGCATGTGTTCATAGAGGTTAATACGAGCATGTGTAACCCGTATATGAACCACTTTCTCTTAGAAAGTCCTCCATGAAGACATTCCTCCCCTCAGGCAGATAGCCTAATCTCCTTTGGCTTAATTAACTAAACCAAACCATCTGTGCAGAGCTATCTCTGAAACGTACGAGTATTTCTGAAAACATGAGCAAAGGCTTTGAATCTTAACTATAGACATGTTTCCTAAGGCAACCATCCCGTAAAAAAGGTAAATTCATTTTGAACCGAATGGTCATCTAGGCAGAGACAGAATGTTTGGTTTTAATTTAATTTTTAAGGGCCACATATTTATACAGGCAAGATACATGAAACAAAACAATAACTTAAGTTGAAGATAAGTCATACGTGAAAATAAATCGAAAAATTTTAACTCATACAAATGAGTTGGAAAATAAAAATTCGAATTATGTTGTTCAGTTTTCATGATCTAAGTCTCCCCCCTCCTCCTGGCAGATTGAAGAATTTTAAATACTTAAAGATAAGCTCTTTGCTTTGTACATTCAGTTAATAATAAATTAATATTTATAATCAGTTAGTGATTATTTCCTATTTTAGTGAGTTATAAATGTCTTAAAAATCTTTCGTTCATGATTTCATGATCAGTCATGATTCGTTCATGATCAGTCATGATTTGGGTGAAGGGGGAGAGCAACATAAAAAAATTGCAGAATACGTTCATTTTGCCTTTATCATTTACTCTTGGACATATTGCATTTTTCTGTTTTAGGTGACAGATTGTACATTTTGGGAGGCTTTGATTCAAAGGAGAACGTTGCCATTCGTAAAGTAAACTTCCTTACAACTGGTGCCATCTCTTGGGAAGCAGCAGCTCCACTCCCAAATCATTTGCTGGGTTTTGCGACTGTTAGTTACCAGAAATGAAAGATGCTTCAAAAAATAGTTTTTCCCTCATTCTAAAGCAGAGAATTAAGGAGAATAAAATGCCTATTAATCCTAATAAGTGATATATTGGTAGTCTGACATATGCGTAACGACAAAGCCGTTCTAGAAAAGCCTGGCAATTGCGAGGACCTTAAAGACTGATAAATTAAAACCTTTTGTTCATAAAACTGTGATTATTTATTAATTTATCTTTTGTATGTGGAAGAAATTTTAGCTAAGCCTAAATTATTGTGTCACAAATAGGAATTTGAAGTCATATAAGTTAAAACAAGACAAAATACATCTCAAATCATTTGAGCTCCTGAAAATTTTCGAATGATTTTAATACTTACTTACCCAAACGCAAATTTATATGAATCTTACACAATAATTGGTCTAAAATTTATAATATTCGAAAGGAAAAAAATATAATGT
This sequence comes from Stegodyphus mimosarum, assembly GCA_000611955.2. Classification (NCBI taxonomy): domain Eukaryota; kingdom Metazoa; phylum Arthropoda; class Arachnida; order Araneae; family Eresidae; genus Stegodyphus; species Stegodyphus mimosarum. The sequence goes on from KL821379.1 coordinate 3,252, forward strand.
GAAGTGTTAGTACATTGTTCCTCTTACCCCTTGGGTCGAGGAAATATTAAAGAGCAGACAGAAGAAGTAAAGCTCCTAAAATTAGACAACTTTGTTATTAAAACATCATATCCAGAAAAAGATTCTTCGCTAGGTATCGTCTCTGAAGTAGGGTTGAACAACCTGAATAAAAAATTATATTATTATATATATAAATTATATTATAAAGTCACCTCCACTAATAGGGTTGACAATAAACATACAGATAGTACATACACATCAGCAGATACAAGTAAATATGTGGGTAGTGTTACTGATGGGACATGACAAGATTTACAATTAATTTGTTGAAAATAAATGAAAACTGTACGGGCATATTTGCAAAACATAATAAACAAAGAAATGGGCATTTTAGTGCTGAGTATTTTACTTCTATGACAAAGAACGGGCAAAGACGATGACACTAGCTATGTTGCTCTAAATTATTGGATGCTGCATATTGCAAACCTTATTGGTTGTATTCTAACTCTGATTTTGACGTTCAGGTATTAGAGATTGTAAAACTTTAACGGTAAATTAAAACCCACAGTTCTCTAAATCTCTAAATCACATGTATAGAGCTGTGTAGAAACGCTGTGTATCAAGCGCGGAAAAAAATTTGGCTGTTATAAAAACCTCAACGAAGAACATTTTTACAAGGCAAATTTCTGGAAAATGGTTTTGGAAAGGTTATTTAACATTAAACTTATGCTGTTAAAATTCGTATTAGCTTTTTGCAGGCATATTGAAGATATAAATACTATGTATAACGGTATTTTTTATATCAGGTTAAATTATTAAATAACTATGGCAATGTTATGGAACAAGTTTTTGAAATGCTTAGATAAATACATCTCCCTTTCATTGTGAGGCACTAATTAAAATATATAGGAAAAATATCAAATGAGTGGCGTTTTAAGGTATGTTCATATTTTAGGAGATGGTAATTTAGAAGCCATAAATTTTATAATTGAAGAAACCTTTTTCGTATTCTATGCCGTAAAATATCATTCTTCCGAAAGATTAAAAGAACTCATTCTCAATTTCTTGAATGAAAAACGAAATTTCAGTTAAAAAGTGTTATATGTAAGGATATGACGAGGCTTATGTTATAAGTGCTGTCTATAATTGCTTCCAGCAAAAGATAAAAACCATTCAACCAGAAAAATATATGCATTACTCGTCTCGCAACTTAAATCTCGTCATTAATGAGGCTGTAAGCGGTTGCAAACTTATTATATCATCTTTAGGTATTACAAAATAAATATTTATTCTGTGGAAAAAGCATAAACCGATGGGATTTGTTAAAATTTTACAGCCGAATTAGAAAAAATCTTTAAAAAATTAAACCTGACTCTGGTCGGGTAGGATTACCTCACTAAACGCAGTAAAACCACATTATGGGGACTTTCTGAATGTTTTAACTAAAATCCTCCATACAAGCAATAGAAAAGAGAAACAGGAAGAAATGCTGAGGCTAAAAAAAATTAGCAAATTTTGAATTATTATTCGTTTCATATTAATGCATAAATGTTTTAAGAATATTAAGTTATGTTTATTAAGATTGCTTCTATGCAGCGTTTTCGTAAATAAATTTTGTTTATTATCAACATTGTTATGAATTGTTTAAAAAGATTAAATAAATCTCAGTTACGTGACTAAAATGGATTTTCAATGCGTGTATGCTAATAAGGCATTTAATACATTAAATGTATATATATATTTAAATTTATTACCTGAGATTATCCTTTAGGAAATTCATGAAACCCAAAGATAAAATAAGCCATCCTAGTTATGAAACTTGAAAACTAAGAATTTTCAAGGGAAGTTTTGGGTTCGCGTGTTTAAACTGGCATTCGGTTTCTTCAGTTTTTACCCGATATACGAGTTTTTCTTTTAAATTCAGGTCGTGTCGGGGAATTTCTTTCGCGTGCATGAAAATAGTTTGAATTTCTTTAATTAAATTGAATTTTTTATCATATTAAATTAGACTGAGTTCCATTTAAACATGCGAGAGGGAACAAACACGATCAGAACTCGATAATTATTCATGGTTTTATCGAGAAATGCTAATTCCCTTTAAAATATCATCCTTTTCCCACGAAATCACATTAATTATTTTTATTTTTATTTAGTTTTTCTATGTGGTTTATTGATTCAGTTTAGTTTTTCTACGTGACTTATTGATTCAGTTTACAAGGTTATATTACAAAAGTTCTATATTTTTCCATAGGAATTATCCTTTATAAGTTTTCGAATTTTATAGTTACAATAATTTATTTTTTCTTTGGATTTCATCATTTTCTTAGGGGATCTATCTGTAAATAATTTAACTTTCGAGAGATATTACCCTTGCAGAATTCACAACACATTGCATTTAAATGTTATGAACCTGTAGAAAGCATATTGGAATAATAAATTAAGTACCATCGAAAGTTTCTCCAGCAAAAAAAATAGATTTAGGCCGAAATCGCTTTTGCGTACTTCATTGCGTTTAGGTCAGTAGTGACGTCAGCAGTTTCACTCTCTCTTTTCGACGTCACTGAGAATGCGGACGACTAAACGAAACTATTTATTTCGAAAGAACTAGAATTTCGTAAGATACTACACTTCTTTTCAACCTAAATCCAAAATGGTGATCACCTTATGTACAACAAATGTCAGAAAATATTTGTCTGGGTCTCTGGAAAATATTCCGTGTGCAAGAAGTTCCATTAGCAAGTTCCATTGATCATTTGTCAAGTTTATATTGAATTTTTCTAAAATAACTTAAGCTATATTCTTCCGGTAAATAGCCTAAAAATGTATGATTACGTATCGCATTAGCCTTGCTATTAAAATGCCTCACATGCAAAATAATCCTAAATTTTCTTGTATGTTTTACGAAGAAAATAAAGACATATATTAAAGAGTACCTTATATGTGACTTCAAGTGTTCGATATATTATTCCCCTACCCCCCACCCTAAAAAAAGGAGAAAATCTGAAGGCTTTCAGATTTTACATTATGTCAAAAGGGGCGTTTTTTAACTTTTTGTGTGCTACCTTTAATTATTAAATATCATATTAAGTGATATCTTATGAAATATCACTTAAACCATAAAATTCAATTCAACAGCAATAGCTCAAAATAATTTTAAAATGAGCCTATCTTTAGAATTTCCGATACACAGTCTTGAGTGTTGGAGATAATTCGTTTTTTTTTTCCTCCCCGTACAGTGTTTCCACTGCTCGCTTTGAAATCGTTGAGTTTCTTAATCAAAAATTTTTTAATGCTTGGCAAAATACGAAATAGATAATAACACAAATTCCAAATATTTGGGCTTCCAGATGCCCATATTCGAATGCAAGGCTACATTTTTCAAAATTTGATGTCTCTATGTACCGTTTTTTTTTTCACAGAGCGAGAAACATATATACATTTATGCAGATTCTTCATTATTTAATTTCTTTAAATATAAATATAATACAGGGCTCTAACATTTGGTGGCAACAATTTGAAAAGCGAACCGACATTTATAGCTAACCGATGTAAAATTCCAAAACGAAATTCATAACCCTGCTAGCTAAATTGCTCCTCTGGCTTAATACGAAACAGAAAGAAAGAAAAAGAAAAGAAAAAAACAAATTATCTAAAAAGCGTAGTAGGAGATAAAAACTATTAAATACGTTATTTAAATGGAAAACCTATAGGAAAAGTAATAAATATTTTTTCTGGCTATCTAGTAGTTTCAAATATATCATCGTTGTGGGAACTTTAATAGACTGACTGGGTTGAAAGCGATAGAAACTTTAATTTCAAAAGACAATTTTATTGCATTCGAACATTTATGAGGTATTTTCCATCTCCTTTCTGCATGCCTTTGTTCTGTAACTGGAAGCATGTTGGACGTGTATTCGGGAGGTCCGGAGTTCGAATCCCGGCAAGGGTATTGAGGATTTCCTCAGTTTCCTGACATAGAAAAATTCTATAAGATTCTACACACTGTACACTTATTTAAGAAGGAAAGCAAAAATTATTTCTAGAAGACATATTAAATGTCGAATACATCAGTAGAAGTGAAGGGATTGATTACAGAAAAAAAAAAGAAAACAGTTCTAACCGGTCGAAGAGAAACGCCACTTATGCGACATAGCAACGAAGTAGATGATGCATACAGTTTCTAAACAAACTTAAATGATTGATGAAGAAACGGAACTTTCTCTGCAGCACTGGATAAATGAAATTATAATGAGGATCTACTTGAAAAACATCAAGAAATCTTCTAAAGAGAACGAAACTTTTGGGCAAAAAGGAGTAGTTGGGTGATGTTGTTAAGTTTTTCCTCTCTTTGTGTTTGAACAACGCGAATTCGGAACAGTTTTCCAGAAACAATTCTCAAGGCATCCTTCCTTTGACAGATAGCCTTTCTATGTTTGTCTTAGTTAAGTAAACCAACCAATTGCTGTAGTCTACTACTTTAGAATGGGCACTTCAAGGCCAGCTCCGCTCCCAAACCATGACTCATAACCGTGGCAACGACTGCTGTGGAGGAAAGATCGAATCCTCTACTTTTCTAAAATCTCCTGATTTCCTCTGCGCTGGATGGCGACACACGTTTTTATTGTATTTGAATGCAGGTTTACTGCGATCTTTTACTGCTTAAAATATTGCAGAATTTAAAAACAGAAACTGCACAGTTTACAATGAAGTAGGAAATTTTACAAAAAAAAATTTTAGATTCTTTTTGGAAATACATCAGCATAATTTTCTTATAGTCCCTAGTCGTAAGTTTAGGTGCACAAAGATTATCTACAGAGTCTTATGTCCAAAACATAAAGAACTGAAGAAAAGAGCTCTTTAATAAACTTCTCTTGCCACACTCATAGAGTTTCTGAATGCGTTTATAGAACCAAATTGTCGAAGTACCTTTTAATTTCCTCGCTACGGTTTTCCCGAATTCCTAAAATTCTGTTTCTGAAGTTCATTTTTTAAACTGAGATTTGATCTTAGGGAGTAGACCGTAGTTCTTAAGTGTCAAAGATATTTAGAGGTTAAGGGGAATGATTAAGAATCCACACATCTATTTTTGCAATAATCTGCTTGACGACGATTGCACTACATGAATGTACTTATTATCCAATGATAACTGCCGCCCTTTATGTACAGCATTCTGAATATTATCATCCTTTCGTTAAGGCAACCAGTTCTAAGTTCATCATCAAGATCTGTTCGCACCATTACTGTATACCATGTTAGTTCTTAATTTTCATAAACTGCACGTATTGTTTCAGATATCTCTCTGGTACTTTAACAAAGACGCGAACTTGACATATTATCACGAAGTTTAGGGTCTGGACAAACATTGTCATTTAAATTATACCATTCCCCGTATGTGGCATCATATTTTTTAGCATTTTCTAGAAAACTGCGGGTCGTAGAAGTATGGTATGGTTCTATGGTATTTTGTTATGAACTTCAAGCGAGGACTCTAGCCTTACAGGAATTAACCTGCCTTAAAGCGATAACCTGTATGCATATATATAATTCATCAATAATTGCTAATTCTGCGATACTATTTTATTATTAATAGCTTTTGAAAGTCAATTAATGATTGCATTTATTTGTAAATAAATCTAAAAAATAAAATACATTTATTTACCAAAAATGGTATAATATTTAATATTATAAATTATTCGTTAAAAATAATTTATTAAAAATGTTAATAATTTAATAGTTTTATAATTTATTAAAATATATATATATATAATTTATTAAAATATATATATATATATATATCACATATTTTTATAATTGATTTAAAAATTGTTAATAATTTAATTGCAAATATTAATTATTGCATAATATTTTATAATTAATAACTATAATACAATAAAATATTAATGAATAATGATATCAATTTACTAAATTTGAAGCTTTCATAAACTATAAAATGATTTGTGACCTTTATCAGTCCAATCTCTACAGGCTGGAATAAGAAGAACGTTTCCTTAGTTTTCCATGAATCCGTGAATCTGTTAAATTCCAAATAACTCTATGAAACAGCAACAAAACTTTTCATTGGTTTAAATATAAAACATATGAAGCAAACTAATTATGAAACTAAATACAAAAAACATATAAAATAGTAAACATAGTAGAACGAATCAAAAAGTGTCTTTGTAACAAACTATTTTAAACAAAGAGACAAATGTTATGTCAACTTAAAAATAAATTAAATTTGTAAAAATCAATCAAGAAAAAACACTGCACATATTAAGCGCATGCATGATCGAAGCACAAGGCTGAATTAACCCTAACATGGGTTTCGTAGCAAATAAACAATATCGAACTGAACTGATAAAATTAATGCCATAATTTTTTTTTAAAGCAAACATCTTAAAAGCACAGTAGCATAAAAATTAATTACAAAAGAAAAGATTACCTAAAATTGTAGTAAAGTCCCATTGTAATTCCGTTAGTATAGAAAACAGCTAAATGATTGATCTCATTCTTTGAGCTGAAGTGGTAGTACTTTTGAACAGAAGCAACAGTAGAATTTAATTTTCAAGAATAATTTTTCTTAAAAGGGATGGGGTATGTAAATTTAAAATTTTAAGAAAAGCTTATTGAAATAAGCAAGTTAGTTTAATTTTAAGTATGTAATCGAAGAATTCAGCTAAATGTTTAAATTCATTTGTGAAGTTGTGTGTTAATCTAAATAAAAAGGAAACGAAATAAGTTGTAATTTCTTACAAGATACGGATTTCACTCAAGCGGGCTGCCTTCAGAGAGAGAAACTCAAGTAGGCCCATTTTGTCAATAATAGGTAGAAATAATCAAAATTGAAATAACTATAATAATTTTGACAAGAATGTGTAATTTAACTCTGTTAATACGTTCAGTATATTTTACCATAATGGTTTAGGTGTAGCCTGTCATGAAAAACAACAGTTTAAAGTCGCAAAAAAAAATTATACTGACAACTGTAATTTAGCAAGCTGCTTTTCAATAAATTTATGCGGAATTTTGTTAGTTTTTAGTATTTTAATTAATGATTTAAGTTCTTTTGAAAATTTTTACTGTATTTTAATTTTACTGTATTTTGAAAATTTTTACATATTTTAATTCTTAAGTAACAAACATTATTATTAAACAGCAAACATTATCATTAAACAGCAACAAACATTAGCAAACATTATTACTAAACAAATCAAAAGAGTTAAAAATATGTGTAGTGATAGTCGAGGTTTTTCTAAAGAACTTGGATGAACTCTGCTATTATTGCTGGGCGAAATTTTGCTTTTATTGTTGACGAAACATTCTTGAATGTAAAATGTGCAGTTTAATTGGCGTAATATGCACGCCCTTTCATTTTAATCACATGTTTATCCTATTTCATATCTTTATAGCAATGTATTTGAGGTGCAAGTGATAAAGAGTGACATGTTATCAGGTTAAAGGGGAGGAGAGCAAAATGCTTAAATTTCAATTTCAAGATTATGTTAAGAATAGTACAATGGTTTTACTTTATTCCTCTCCCTAGTTAAGGTTCAGATTTCATGTTTTAATATTATTGTCTGAAGCTTTATGTAAGAATAAATGTCACAAAAGAACCATATAACAAGGATTAATTTTAAATGATACGTTGAGAATTATTTATTATAAGCAAGTTACTATATTTAAGTTTAAAAAAGGGAATAACTAAATCAGGTAAATCAGGTAATGGATTTAAGGGACTTTTACAAATGAAAGTTAGAATTTTAGTTTTCCTTTCCTTGTCGTACACATATATGTTAAAGGTAATTAGGTGTTTATTAAATAAAATATTAATGATAAAATGTTAGTTACTAACTAATAGGTGTCGTTGAATTAAATTATAAAATTGAGTACATTACGTAAATAAACTTCATCGAAGATATTTATTCGGGCTTAAATAAACTTTGCTGTTTATGGGTTCTAAAAGAACTATTAGTAATGAAATAGTGTTGCATAATTAACATTAGTTTTTGAATTATTAAAAGCTGCATATTAAATATTTTTCTCCGAAATACATTGACACTTAAGTAAGTGAGTGGTTAATATGTTTTCTTTCCTTAACGCAATTTGACTCTACTCAATTTTTTTTTCACATTCCTCTGCTGATACGCTAAACCTATATAAAAATGTTATGCGCAATTTTTTTAATCTTTTAAGAATCGCATATACAAAATTTGTGATTCTCGGAAGATAAAAAAGATAATATTGATTGATGAAAACTGCATTCGCAAGAATTGAAATATCTTCCGTGCTTAATGCAGTATTATCCAGACGCCATTCAAAGCAGATGCTTATGTGTTTGCATAGAAAATGAGCAAGCAACCAGTAGATGACCTTTAATCGTGTTCCATATCGATACTCAAATACTATTATCGATGCTACTTGATTGAACTTATCGCTACGTTAAGCACGTTTCGATTACGATTTCATAATACCTTGATTTTAATGGGACAGTGTCAAGGAGTCAATCGTGTCCGTGAAAATGCCAGCTTCCAGGCGGCTGAAAGTTCGGAGTCCGTAGTCAGTGAAAATTAATTCCTCTTCATAATTAATAATACATACTTTCTTTCTATTACAGAGCCTTTTTATGTTTTGGAACGATAGCATGTCCTTATTTGAGCAACTGCAGATTCCTATTATCTGTATGTCGTTGCTAATCTGTTAGTTACATATTCGGATCTTCAGGTGGCAGTCCATTTTTCTTCTTACACAAGATTACTGGACTTGCATAGGGGATGGTACTTGGCGAAATTATCTTGTTCTCGAGTATTTTCTTAATGTGTTGCCCGAGAATCTCTTCCTAACACGGTCATTCCTAACGGCTTAGACCGGACTGGGGGCGCACTACCAGTGTTAATAGTGTGTTACTACCTGGCAGAAGCCAGGTTTTTCAAATAACTGTGAAAAATGTCTTACCAGATTTTCGATCTTCTCTCTTTCTCCTTCTTCGAGATGAGTCAAATCTAATTCCGAGATTGCGGCTTTTCTTCTTCAATTTTATCCGTCTTGACCTGCAAAGTAGATTCTTTCAAATTAATTTTTGCGCTAGTTGCGCGTAAGAAATCAACCCCCAATATAACTGTGATTAACAAATTCTTTACCACAAAAAAAATTATTTTTTGTACCTCGTTCTTTATTTGAACATGCAGCCCCACTTTTCCCATGCAGATACACTATTTGCCTTGAACGGCAATCACCCGTTGTTTTAAACAATCTGTAGCGACGAAAATACTTTTTAAAAAGGTCCTGAGACAGGAAGCTGCATTGAGCCCCGGTATCCAGTAGGGCGGTAGTAGGAACGTCGTTTAATAGTATATGGGCCTCTGGCAAGGCCAAATTTTGTACGACTACCGTATTCAGTTCGATTTCTGAGGGATTTTCCTTCCAAGACGGTGACCTAGCCCTCTTCTCGGTCACCGTGATTAGTTTAAATTCTTCTTACCTGCCCCTTGATCCAGCTGTTTTTTATTTCCCCACGATTTGGACTGACCAGTCTTTTTCTTCTCTGACTTTGCAACCTTCCTCTCTTGCCGGTACGGATTCTGTTGACCCTGAGGTTTTGTCTGAGCGTGAAACCTTGAATACTGCCTAAAATTGTTTACACGCGCGTTTTCGGCAGTTCGCGTACTCTGAAATTTCACTGCTAATTCAAATAAGTTTCCCAGGACTTGCAGATTGCTGACTTCAAGAAAGTCCTGGATTGACGGATGTAACCGCGGCAATATGACTTCAATAATTTCCTTGTCGGGCCTTTTCCCATATAGTAATTTGAAAAAGTGGATCTTCCTTAAGATGAAGTCTGTTAATTCGTCGAAATTAGTTTGATACTTACTAAACAATTCAGACTTCAATTTCGAGCGATCTTTCACAACTGGGAATGCTTTCAATAGCGATGTTTTAAAATTTTCCCAAGTGTACGTTTCGAATTCTGAATCCCCCATCAAACTCTTGCCAATATTTTTGTACCAGCTGAGAGCTTGACCTTTTAAGTTCGTCGTAGCGGTGATAATTTTCTGCAGCTGGTTCACAGAATATAACATGACATGTAGGTCCAGCTGCTCTAAGAAAGTCATCACGAAACCTTTTCCGTCAAATGTTGCTGCTGGCTTCATTGCCGCTCTTATCCTTTCCGTGTTAAATCTGAATCCCTCCATTGGGTTTAGTTGAGATTGAGGGGTCAACGTGAAATCTTTACTACCTACCAGCATGGTTTGTTAAGAACAAAATCGGGCGCCAAATGTGGGGTTTCACCTATTTAATTCACAGTTCAATACTCTAAAAACCCCCAAACACTATTCAGCGAATAAACGCTTAAGTGTGTGAACAGACACGTAAGACTTAAAAAGGGTTAACTACCCTTTATTTCTCAAAATAAATATGACACAATCAGTTCCTAACTCGGAACGTACAGCAAAGCCTCCACTTGGGCTTAAATTTAAATTAATATGAAATTAAACTTAACTAGCTTGACTAAAGCTAGCTGAAAGATGTAGCCGAAGCTATCAAGATTCTAAGTAGTCGGTCCCTAAATCTTAATTAAGTCGAGGAAGGCAAACAAAGGCCTAAAGTACGGTCGAGCGTAGCAATAGCTTAGAGAGACGTTGCCAAACGGCAAACGCGCACTAGTCAGAAACTCAGGCTTTCTCACGAAGTCGGTGAAACATCGACTTTAATACTCGTACTCATTTGCATTAACCGCGTTTCTGAAAATACATTCTGGTAGGAAATTGCACGTTGAAGCTAGAATGGACAGGAAAGATGCATAAACTTAAAAATAACTCTTATTAGAATTAGGATAAACCTTACAACACAATCAGTCATACCTAGTCTGCAGCCACTGTAACAATTGTTTAATGAATCTCGTAGAGTGAATAATCAGTTTCTTATAACTTGCTCTTCATTTGGAAAAATCCGCATTTGCAAAGCCTCATTTCACTCTAAAACAATCTCTTTATTTCAGTGTGATAAGAAAGATGGCTTGTGACAAATGTAGACAATCATTACATAAATTGTCGTAGCAAATGTTTATCCAACTGAAAGACTTCCGACTACAAGCAGAATTCATGCTTGAAATTATTGATTTATTGTTTGTATCCTTTCTATAAATGTTTTCGTTTTCCCCCTCTTTTTTTTTAATCTGATTATTCGAGTTTCATTTCTGTTTTGCTAAATTGTTATGTAACTTTTTTTCAGTTAAGATTCAAACTAGTTACAAACAATTAACCGAAATTAACGACCTGAAACGCTTGAACTTGTTTAAATATGGTGATCTGTATTACAGCATAATTTCTCTGTATGTTTTTCCCTTTTATTTCAAAATATTTCTGTAACTAACTAAATACTATTGTTTCTTATCGTACAACATATAAGCTGCAAAATGCTTTTGCTACGACTTAATCTGTCATCTTCGTTAATGTAGATTTTTAAAAATTAGTGGAATTCCTTATTGGTAAAACACGTACACAAGCATACTAAGACAAAAATTTGATGTCACGTGGTATTTATTGTAATAAAGATTTTAGAAAACTTGCACAATGTTCTTAAAGTTGCTTGCCTTTATGATTCCCATTCTGGTTAACGCATTGCAAATGTAGAGCACGTGTCTTTTCTGAGACCCACCTAGCCGCCAAATGTTTAAGGCCACGTAATTCTGCAATTTCGGTCCTGATCCGTTCTGCTCGCTTCTGTTTCTAAGTGTCCCGATCCTAATCTCAAAAACAATATAATGTCAAATTTTAAATGAAAATCAGTTTACTAAATAAATGTTTCCTACTTGAGCAAAAACATTATATCAAGAAACATAATCTTACAGATAAAAAACTTATTGAGTTGAAAATAAGGACTATTTATAAAATTAAACTTTAATTTTACAAATATTCCACAATAAAAATTTTTTTCATAATTCTTTTACCTTTTGTTATGCATTTCATATCTCTAATTCTAAAAATAACGACACAATACTTTAACGAAATAGAGTTAATTTGTCGTAAAATGACACAGGATACTTCTTTTCGAATTAACAGAATCGTTTATTTCAGTGTTAAGCAAAACAATCATCACATTCGCACGACTAAAGTTTCACCTTTTTAAATCTCATAAATCAAGAATGATTCTTAGATTCAGATGCAGAGTTTAAATATCTTGTAATTTTTAAATGAAGAACTCTTCAAAGTAGTATAAAAGCGACTTAATTGATTTAAATTATAGTTATTTAAAACAAAATTGAGTTCTTGCAGACTCATTAATAAAAAAGTAGTTTTTATATATTTGTAAACACATAATTTACACATTTTTCTTCTTTCGGGACTTTTTATTGCGCGATAATTCAGCTTCAGATTCTAACAATTCCAGCGGCGGAGCGGTAAAATCGAACACTGGTAGTTCAGTCCGATGTTCAAATCCCGCGAACGGGTTGGCTGTATGAGAGTTTCCGTGGTGATCCCCATATGTAACGTGTATACAGTTTCAGTTATAAATTCCTCCGCAAAGGCATCCCTTGTCTTAGGTAGATAGGTTTCGAGTACTCTGCTATAATTAAATAAACGAAACCTACTAACCCAGTTACCGCAGTTATATTCGTAATTTACATTGTTATCTAGAAAAAAACAGATCTAATATAGTTTGCTGATTTAAATGGGATTGATCCACACCTAAACATAACTATGTACAAGAGCTCCAGACTGGATATGGATCTGGTTCTAATAAGTTATTTTAAAATAATCAGAACTACAAAATAAATAACCAAGATCATGAATCATCCTAACGAGTAAAAATCAAAAGAAGTAATTTATTAGATCGTAGCTAGCTAAGCATACATATCTTGAAAATTTGGTACAATTACCTGACTATTTTTTTTATAATAATCCTTCATAATTACCTGGCAGATGTTTTAAATTGTGCAGCTTCTGTGACATTAGAGCATCTTTTTATAAGAATTCAATCTAGAACGTGCCCCGTACGTTTTCTAATTCTAGAACTTGTTTCACGTTTTCTAGAGCTGTCAAAGTTGAAAATGTTAAATGCGTATCAAAGTAACTAAGAAACAGTTTAAATTTTGAATGTAAATGACAAACTGAACCTAAGGTGATGAAATGAAAAGATAAATGGTCCTCAAAAAGCTTCATTAGGGTGTATCACGAAAATTAATCATGGTTACTTGATGCAGCAAAGATAAAAACTGATAGACTCGGTAATTAAGAAGAATTTGTTGTAAACTTTGTAAATATTATGCCCAAATAAATACACATAAATGCGAAATTCTGCTCGAAGAAAGCATTAATACCTCGTAAAATGTTAGAAATGCGGAAAAATCTTACTGTGTTCCTTTTGTTAGATTCAACAAGCTCAATAATTTTGCAGAATAATAACGTTTCTCTAATACTAGCAAGGATTTCCTAGAAAAATATATCTAAGTCTGACCTACATTATAACTCAACCTGAAATTTGATGATGCTCTTTAAATCAGTTATTGCCATGGCTTTTGTGATATTAGCTGTTAACTGGAGCAGTGGAAACTAACTTAATCATTAAGTTAGCCTCTATGTTAATAAACCTTAGTAAGTAAGTATGTCAAATCACTGGCCTTCCATTTTCTAGCCAGATGTGTTTAACTACTTATACAACGCGTGAGTACCCAAGACGATAAGCGATAACTCCTTACACAGTTAAATAAGTGGTGTCCAAAAAGTGCATACACATTTTAATAGCTGATATTTCACTTAATCTCCTCCTTTCAAGTATAACGGACTTGAAAACATAAATGGGGAAACTGAGCTTTGAGTAAAGACATTTGACTCTACAGTGCTATTAGGAATTTGAAAATGCAGTTAAAGGCAATTTAGAAAAGTATTCCAAACAGATCTACCATGCAATTAAAATTAGAGATAAATTTGAAACAGATAGCACATTTCCTTCTCCAAATTTCAACTGAGAATAGGACCGCCATTAATTAACCGGATTCAATTAACATTTCGGCCAAAAAGCCTCATTATTAGAACTACCTTTACAACTGGCCCTGTATAACATGTTTTCTCGGTCTGTTCTTGGGCAACCAAGTAGAACTGTTCCGAATGTCCACAAAAATGTTCTGGAACACAGCGGACATCAATGAATAACACAAGGCAAGAAAAATTGATAGAAACACATCACCGTAACTGAAACAAATCTGTGAGGCCAGCGAGTCGTGAGACCGGGAACAAATTCGCCTTTTGGATCAATGTCATTGGGAAGTGATATTCCAAGAAAAATTCAAGGTGACAGCAATTACGAGCTTGAAATCTTCCAGGTAGAAAAACGGCATCATCAACAATAGCCCATCATTTCTTCTATTCAAACTGAGCAACGTACTATGGTTTTTTTGTTAATTCCAAAGTGTGCTGGGGCCGTTACCTGTGTAATGCATGGTGAAGTCTCTGGTGCCCCATTCCCTTCTGCTACCTACCTACCTATACTTCTAATTTGCTTTTCTATGACGTCACTGACTTCTAAGTCCTTATATATAAGGTCCATGCTCCTAATTCGCTCAAAAGCCACTTCTTGCCTGCTCTTTCTGTATCTTCGTTTCTCTCTCTTGTGTAAGTAATAAGTGTTAAGAAAAGTCTAACCTTGTTTGTCTACTGACCTTGGAATGATCCACACTCTCGAAGATAAACCATTCAGCAAAGTGTGGTTTTGCAAGTGATGCTGCAAGAGAAGGATTTTTTATCAAGATGCGCAGTGGATGCACAGTTTTTTTAATGTTTGGAACAACGAGACTACATTTAAAAACATTCATTGACAAAAAAAATTATTCACTTATGAAAGCTCATTTAAATTTTTAAAATAAACCGTAAGCTAATAAACATCGACATTTTCGTCCTTCAGAGTGTATTTACACTTTTAGAAACTCTTCACAAAAAGCTCTAACGCAGAGCATTCTAAGGAAATCTTTCCATGTTTTTCTTCCTTACTTATACCTCTTTGCTGATATATTGTGAGTGGTACTGTACTTTAAACATCTGAAGTGCTTTAGAAGGTACTCCATTGGTAAATGACTGAAGTGAATAACCTCTTCAAATAAGTATATGACACTATTTCCACATCTTTGACAAACATTTCGCTGTAACCATTTTCTAGAAGTTCTAAAAATTCGATAGCGGTAATACTTCAAAACACCGACGAATGATTTTATAATAAAAGGAAAGTATTTGTTTGTAGTTGAAGCGCATTAGATAAGTTAAATCGAGAAACACCTACCCTATGAATATAGTTGATGATGAACGTGAGTGGTTTCGCGTCGTATTTTTATTTGTTAGTTCACGGGAGCGTTGCCAAGCAGATAAAACTTTACGCGTAGATATCGGTATCTGTCAAAAATAATGTTCACGATTTCTCTCGAATATGAAGAAAGGGTGAGAAGAAGCGTGAAAGTATGTAGCGGTTGCCTAATATTTAAAAAAGAGGGAAAATAAAAAAATTTAATTATCATGGAAACGTTCACAAAGAATATAATATAAAACATATATCTAATTAAGAATGTGTTTCATTTTAGGCGAACTTTACATCAGCTCCTTTTTTGCAGTTTCTTTAATTCCACATTTTATAAAAACAGCATTACATTATCTCGGTTTTAATAAAATTTTGTGAGAGTTTACAATTTTAAAAATAATTAGTCGTGATCAGGTATTTCAACTAAGTTAGTGTTAAAAACCAATTTGCAATTTGAAAAGAATTCTTTCATTTATATATACATGATTACATACGTTGCATACATTATATAAGTGATTGCAACACATTCCAAACTAGAAAATTTACTTTTGCCTTATGCGCATCTGAAGAATAATAAATGATTCGTATTACTACCGATCTTTTCTAATATTTAGAGAGACCATCAGCAACCGAGCGGTAAAATCGCTAAACAATGGTAGTTCTGTCTGGGGTTCGAATCCTTCTAACGGGCTGGCTGCATTGTCTTTTTTGTTGCTTCCCCATGGGTAATGTGTATGCAAGCCACTTTCCCTTAGAAAGTCCTCCACGAAGGCATCCCTTACCTTAGGAAGATAGCCCTCGAGATTTTGCCCTAATCGCATAAACCGAGCCTAATATTTAACGAAGACTTCTGAAGTCATAAAATCACAACTGTGGAATTCATGGGCGAAATTTATTATTGTCTAACCAAATGCACATATCCTCTTTCACACTATACACACATTATTTTATATAGTTAGTGTACACAGGGCTCTTTAGTGGTTTCTCTACTGTTCAGCATTTCGGTAAGCAGGATGCAGAAGAGTAACAACATTAAAACTTTATTAAGTTGCGTCCGTAAACAGGATGCGGATTCGACTCCGGATATCTCAACATTCCATATAACTTGACGACCAGTTTTTTTCAATTACTAAATAATTTCTGCTGGTCAAGCAGAACTTTATCCTTGCAATAATGCCTCTGTGCGATATTACCTCTATGGCAGATCAATATGATAATCCAAGTCAGGATGGGTCGTCAAAATGATTGGTCTGTATGATAATCAGGGCAGGTCAAAAGGATTGGTCAGACGAGTCAAAATATTTGGCTTATGTGATAATCAGGGCAGATCAAGCAGAAAATTATCTTTGCAATAATGCTGCATGTATATGCATGCCTTTTAGTAGCTATCGTGTGATAATAATTTCTAATGTATCTTTTAAGCGCAAACAATATAGGTACATTTTAATTACTGTATTATTATAATTATATTATATAATTGCATCTATGTATGTTTGCCCGCTTTCCTGTTCTTTTCAAAGACTTGTTGTCGTTATCTACTTTTGCAAATTTTGTCACATTTTGACACTAATTCTAAGACCTGAATAGCCTAATGAATGTTTTGAGTTTTTGCTCTTATTATGAATATTTCAATCTTCCCATACCCCCTTCTAATAACGAAATGGCTTAAGGAAGTCATGTAGCCGCTATACTACTCACATTATTTTCTGATGCTAGCCGTTACCAGGCTTGCCGGAAAGTTTATGGTTGTATTCGTTTTAGTTCATTCTGAGTACTATTTTTGAATTAGCATCTAGGCTTGAAACTGTTGTGTTGTCTCTGGAAATGAAAATAGCAAACGAGAAGATAAGAAAACAGAGTGACAATAAAAATGAAAGTGTATGCTTTAAAAAGACGGGCAAGAAGAAAAGAATTTATACGAGTAAAACTGCCATGGATTTGTGAGATTCCTGTATGTTAATTAACCAGTTATTATATGTTTTGGATCTGTACTCTCACTTCTCTCTTTCAGCTTTCCCTCCAGAATGCAAATTTAGTTCGTGTGTGTTTAAGGTAAGGATTTTAGATTGTAAGACAAAGCTTGTTCTGCCTCTCGTGGCCACGTTACTAGGCTGCTATCTTGGATAAGAGTTCTTGTCTTGAGCCTTGCATTATAACTGCCGGTAGCGGAATTCCCTGCCGGTCATGATTTGAGCTAACCTCGAGTTAAATCGATCGTGTAGCCTTCGGCTATTAAGTTATTTGAATTTAAATTTTACATTTGTCTCATTGCTAACTTATCTCGCCACAAGTGGCTGGTTGAGTTGTCAGCAGAAAGTGCTCCGCCTGTTCTCTTTTAGTTTTATTAAAAAGTGTTTTATATTCTACCAGGTTTCAGTTGTTACTTAGCGATAATTCGCTAATCATCTACCAATAAATGAGTTAGATGATAGCTAAGCACATTAACTCTAGAGATTTAAGTATTGGATGAACAGCTATAAGATAATGGAAAACAAAAAGATCCAAAATCGAGTCTTGGTGTGTAAAAAGGGCACGCACTGACATTGTAAATTAAAGGAAAAGCATGAAAAGTAACCAGAACTGAGAGAGTCGCTTTTCTCTGGTTTAGGTATCAAAGGAAAAAAAATATGAACATCCATTTCAGAACCTATTTTTCAAGAGGAAGCTCTCACGTTCTGGGTGTATTATAACTCTTCAAACGCTTCTTTATCCTGTATTGCGATAAAACTTTCATTAGAGTAATTGGTAGTAAAATACTATAATATCACCAATTATGAATAACCCATATGTCATTCTGAAAAGCTCGGCATTTTTGGTAATTCATCACCGTCTTAATACACGTTAGTTCGAGCTTGCGGGAGTCTACTGCAATCGCTAAATACTACTGTCGCAATAACTCTTCCTCATTTAAAATAATAGAGCTAACTTTTAACTTTGTTCTACTTCTTAACTCTGCTTAATGCAGTTCGATCCTCTCTAATTACAAAGATTTTCATTAAAATTTTCTTTACACTTAATTGTATAACTGTTGCTATGCATTATAACTGTGTGCATGTAGTACCAAAAAACATCAGTACGTACAACACGGTTTTTGAAGCCGGTAATACTATGTTTCGCTCAGTCTCAACAGCAGTGTCCGTACCTCCTTTCTCTCCTTATTCAGGTCCTTCTTTCAGTATTTTTCATTTTACTTGTCAAGTCCCGAAGAATATAGCTCTAAGCTCTAATTTGTTTATTTCTTCGACGGGTTCCGTCAGACTGATAAGCACCTTGTGAATCGCCATCAACAGTGGTGGACTAGCTGTTCTGTCGCTGGCCCCTTTCTGTGCATCTACCTCGGCGTGATGGGCGGCAACATACCCGCCACCCAGTTACCGGTGGCTTTTTATCATGAGGGCTTGAGCAGATCTCTGTGGTACAATAAAAGATCACATTCACAAAATTTTACTCGGCAGTGAGTATCTTGTCCTTGCTGGCCATGATCGTAATGAGGTCTTCTTGTCGGGTAGGTCTGTGTGAGGATTACATACCGGTGATAAGACGTACTTTAGTCTTGGGACCTATTAATTCCATTTGGTGTTAATTTTCTGTCGTTAGCGAAAAGAAAAGAAAGGAGAGTTCACAGAACTCTTTCATTCTCCAGAGAGCTAGCTAACTTAGTGACAAATAATAATAAATGTTCAGAAGTCAACTGCTATACGGGTCACCGAAACGGAGAATTAAACATTTATGCGTCAAAATGTATGATAAAAATGTGCTTTAGGTTAAAAGAATATCACTCCCTAAGAATCATTTAGATATAATTCGATCAATAGTTCAGTTTGATTAAAGTAAGTCCTTCGTTCAGATCGATAATCTCTGTTACCTAGAGTCGTATATCTAAGAGGACTATTGGCGACAGAAAAGAAACAGAAGAACAAATCGAGAACTATGATTGATAGCCTGTTCGTTGTATTTACATACTGTCAAGTGACGTCATTTAAAATTGTGAATGACAGCAAATATCCTATACCATATCCGAAATCAATATACGTGAATAAATAGAAAATGAACCTTTCTTATTCTGTGATGAAATCGTTATTCGCCATCAGGTTAAATAAGCGAAAAGTCTCTAATTTACAGGAACCATTATAATACTGCAATATTAGTTCTGGAGTTAGTTTTTTTAGTTCATTTTTTTAGTACGGAGTAGTTTTTCTGGAGTAGTTTTTTTTAGTACATTTTAGTTCTGGAGCCACCGTACAGCCATTTAAATTTTTAGGAGCAAAAAGGGGAGAAAGCAACTATGGATCTTCTAGACGCTGGCTAGACATGCTGTCACTTAAATTACAGCAGCATGCACACCGGAATATGATAATTCCTTATGCATTAAAGTTCGATATTATATGAATGTAAAGTAAAAAATTAGTTCCTCTGGGATATTTACCGCAGGTAAATTGAAGAGTCAAAAAAATATACAGCGGGTGAAATGTTATTTATGAAAAGAAGAGTGTGCATCCATGCCAGAAACGAAGGAACATACATGCAAAAAATAGGGAATTATGTCGTCAAAAACATTTTAACGTCTTTGTAACTAGAGACACTTTTAAGTCAAACTGTTAATTAAAGAAATTTTTAATATCAAGATAATTAATGAAGCTTAAACATCTTAATAACTATAACTAATTTTACCATTTTAACGGCTTTAAAACCCAAAATGAAGCACACGGAAGATAATCTCATTCTTCAAATGCAGTTGCCGAACCGTTATAGTGGTTAGTGACCCTGACTGCCGTAGCGATGGGCCCTGTTTCGAATCGCGGAGAAGGTGTGACTGTAATTGCCCGTTCATTCATAGAAGGAAACGGTCGCCACTTATTTTCACTGCTATGTTATGAAATTGCTTCTACAGTGAAATGGCCACCACTTCTTGCCATTGTAGAGACGCAAGGCTAATGTTTATTAAATAAAGGGCCCGACCATTTAAAAAAAAACTTCAAAAATAGCATACACTGTGTGTTACTTTCTATGTGTATTCAAAAGCACTCAACAATTGTAACGATCTGAAATTTTTGTCCCTGTTCCTTCCTCACTCAAATTGCAAGCTGTTTAGTGTGTAGAGACATTAGGCTTTTTTTGTAAAGCAGGAGATATGAAAAATACCCTCACTGGGATTCGAACCATAGACTTCTCAAATACGCGCCGAGTGTACTGACCATTACACCACGAAGGTATGCTAAGAAGACGGGAGAAATACCTTATATACTCCCCTTTTTATAAGGTAACTGGGGATTATGGTACTCAATTGCCAAATCCTGGTAGTGGAGAATCATCATCCACCACCTTTTTTAGTTTGGGCGCCACTGTAGAGGCATTAGGCTTTTTTTGAAAGTAAGAGATATGAAAAAAGAACAGTGCCCTCGCCTGGACTCGAACCACGGACCTCTGGAATACACGCCAAGTGTGCTCACCATTCTACCACGAAAGCATGCTAAGAAGGCGGGAGAAATACCTTATAACTGTTATAAAATACATTTATTCAAATGTATTTCTCAAACTGTAAGCAGTTTACTTTACCCAGTAGCTACATTATAGCTTTTACTAGGTTCACAATATTGCTTTCAAATAACGTCGCTTGAATGTTTCTTAAATAAATTTTATGCATCTATGAATTCACATAAGAAAAGAATATGAATTAAAACAAATTCAAATTAGCTAACTTGAACAGCTGAGAAGTACGTGAAAAATTGTTCTTATTTTATCTCTTCGTAATGAATGTTTACACACATTTGTAAATAACTCAAATACAAGTGTATTTTTTAAAGATGTCAACGCTATCTGTGATGTTATTCTCACGTGATGTTTATTTTTTTTACTGCTATGTTATGAAATTGCCAAGTTTTTATCGCCTTCTTCTTTGCAACAATATTGTGAAAATGTTTTCTTTTCATGGCATGATGTCATTGTTTCCCCTTATGTTGTTCTCTAGCTCACCTTTAAGTTGTTTTTTCCTTAGCATTATTTTCTTTGCCTAGTCCCGCTCTTTCTTTAGAACTCCCATTGAATGCAGTGTTTTTCAAGCCGAATTACTGAATCAGTTAGGTGGATATCCAATTAATGTTCGTTTAGAGGTAACTTTCTTATTTGCACTGATTCTCTTTCATCCTTGCATTCTGTTATATCTTCACCTGTTATAAATTAATCGTCGCTTGTCATGCGATTCTTAAAGGCCCTAGTAATAAAGATGTTGATGCCACTTTTTCTCACGTACGTGGCCAAACTTGCAATCTAAGAATTTAAAGGGCGCTCGGTTGGCAAACAAGCTACAAACCTTCAAGTTAATACTCCAATGACACTGTCCAAATCATTCTTCAAGAACCAAAGTTGGAATGAAACAGTTCTCAAATGGAATAAATTTTGCAGAAATTCTTCTACTGCCTCTGTGACTAAATTATTTTTCCATTCTATTCCTTACAGATTGAATAATAACCATTTTTTCTGCAGTTCTGAAATTATTAAATTTCCAACTGAGCACCGTAATTTCAACTCATATCTGAAGAGATTTGGACTATCAGATCTTGTAGCGCCGGAGCAGTGCAAAATGTCAAACATTTCTTGTTCAGCTGTTCAAAGCTTATGGAGGAAGAAAACTCTTTTTCAGTTAGATTCTATAAATATTAAGTTCTCTCCTCCTCTCCATATGTTTGCACAACATAAAATGGCATTCTCTTCTTTCTGTATATTTATTTCTTACGCTTCATGTGTGAAGTTGAAACTTTATTTTGTGTATGTTGTTGTATTTGTTTGTTATTTTATTTACCTCTGTAAGCCTTGTGTAATACTGTGGGGTGCATAAGGAATTTAACTATTCTTAAAATAAAAAATAAAAAAAGTCCCGCCCTATTTTACGTTGATTCCTCCACAATGGTTAGCAGTATTTATAGTCGGCACCACTGCTTGTTCAAACTGATTGTTGCCACAAATATGTGATGATAGTGGACAGGTAAAAAATGTCTTTCCTGTATACTCTATTAACAATTTTTTCATCCTGCATTAACAGGGAATTTAGAACATTTCCTGGCACGCTTCATCACTTGATGTGATATTTCTAAATTTTCCCATTTGGTGGTACGCAAAAATAGCACGTTTATGGTACCAGGGCTTAACATGACCCTCTTGACAGGCTACAGAAAAGTCACGCTATGGTTATATAATGCAGTGGTATCCAACTCCAGGCCCGCGGCCTGCATGCAACACCCAAAGCAATTTTTTGCGACCCGCGAATAAATTTTAATTATGTAAGTGTTGCAAATACGGAGTTTATAGTTTTAGAGACGTAAAAATATGGACTGAACAATTATAATTGAAGGGGAAAAAATACTGTGACTAGATGGTAGCTTTGTCATTATGTGTTTGTATGTCATAACAGTGACTAGGGTATTATTGGAGAATTTCTCGATTAAAGTCAGAATATTTAATTTGCCAGCAGACAGCTGGTTCCACTTCATTATTCTAAAATTTCCGGTTAATCTTAAATGTAAGTTATTCAGTGAATTTCTTCAGAAAGTTGGAATTACCTGCAATAAATTTTAGTCTAAAACTTAACATTTAAGTTGTAAATGGGGTTGAATTACAAAGCATAACCAATAGAAATGTTTTGCTACTAGAAAAGTTTAGACGTCAGATGGAAAATATATATAAATTTGGTTCTTATCCTTTGGATTATTAAAGTTTATCGTTTATGTATGTTTTGATAAATATTCAGTAAGCGAAAATTATATTTTATCTTATTTATTTATTTTTGTTTTTCTGAGAATGTTTTTAAATTTTGTTAAAAAGAAGTGTTCTGGTCCGCCAGCTGATTTCAGACCAAGCATTCGATTTGCAAGCAATCAGAGTCTCAGACCATTGCAGTGGGCCCATTATATCAGTGCTCTGATATAATGGGTCACACCCCATCCAATAATTTCAATTTTAACCTCTGGTAATAAACAACACGATAGAAAAGGATAAAAATAAAAATAACCAACCTAAAATAACGGAGTCTTAGTAAAATCTGAAATTAAAATAATAAAAAACACATACAGAAAAAATCTGAAAGGTTTCAGATTTTTTCTGAAAGGTGTGTGTGTGTGTGTGTGTGTGCGTGGGGTGTGCGTGTGCGCGCGTGCGCGCGTGCGCGCGTGCGTGTGTGCGTGTGTGTGTGTGTGTGTGTGTGTGTGTGTAAGAGTATTTAGAAAATATTTCGGACATACACTAAGCGACTATTTGAATGTTGACATTCACCGGTGAAAGTCGACATTCTCCAGATTTCGGTGTTTCACCGTAACATATACATATAAAATAATCTTTGTCACTGAGTTATGGACCATGGTGAGTATGTGTGAGGAAATGTTTTTAAATACATATGCAAACATTTTTTAACTTTCTCACGAAACATAAATACAAAATACATAAACAAAAAATTCACACATTAAATTATAAAAATAGCGATAACCGCATTTAAATTAAATAATAAAACCGAATGTGAAACAAAATTTTTTCTAACCTCGAAAAAATTTTTAATTATATATATA
>KK120784.1:23208-35965 GCA_000611955.2 Stegodyphus mimosarum
AATGAACATCTATTAAAGTGTATATGCATGACTATACAATAATCAATCTAAGCTGAGAACACTAGATATGCTAGAAAGCATGTGCATATGCCGAAGAAAATAGCTCTATCATTTCTAGCAACTTTAATTTAGAAGTTAAACACTACAATATGAATACTGTTGAGATAAAAAGACAGACCAAGAAAGGAAGCTTAAGATAAGAATATTTCAGCCCTAAATTTTCATTTAAAAGTGAAATAATATATATACCATTCATTTTATGAGCAATAAAGAACAGATCCCATTTTTAACACATTTGTAATGTTTTTTCAAAACTGTATTTTTTTTGAAAAATTTATACTGGAAAGGGCTGTTTACCCCTCCCAATTACATCCTGCAAACAACACAGGCATTGCAAAAGATCGTCACAGCCCTGCCTGTAAGACATACCAAAAGAAACCATTTTGTTCAGTGATTAAAACTATTTGCCCACCCCTGCTTTAAGGCACAATCTGTATTGGCTCATTAGCGCACATCACTCAGATATCAACAACCAAGTTGGTGACATGGCCTTGTCTTCGTAAAGCCAATAGGAAAGCTTGTTCTTTGTAACTGGTTCATATTGGATTAACTGTTTCTTTGAGTTGGAATAAAAATTTAGATAATAGAGTCTACCTGTTTAATCAATTTTTAGCAAAACCACTATTACCTAGTATTTACCTCAAAAGTTATAAATGCAATATATAGTCAAGAAATTATTTTTTTATCATTCCCATTATTTCGTTTATTCATTTGGCTTAGTTAAACTACCAGTAGCAGGTATTAACTTTATAAATGAAATATAACATGGTAATGTAGCAAGTATTAACTTTATAAATGAAATATAACATAGTAATTTGTTTACTAAATCTGAAAACAACCAAAAGAAATTTAAATAAGATGTGATTGTATAAGGTATATCTCCCACATTCTTGGCGTGCCTTCGTGGTGTAATGGTCAGCAGACTGAGCTGGTATTTCAGAGGTCCGTGGTTCAATTCCTGGCGAAGGAATTGCATATTTTCCATGTCTCCTGCTACTAAATAACCTAATGTCTCTACACTGGCGCCCGAACTAAAAGGGTTGTGGATGATGACTCTCCACACCCAGGATTTGGTGACTAGGTCCCCTAAAACCCTAGCCGCCCTTTAAAAAGGGGAGTATATAAGGTATATCTCCCACATTCTTAGCGTGCCTTCGTGGTGTAATGGTCAGCACACTGAGCCGGTATTTCAGAGGTCCATGGTTCGATTCCCGGCGAAGGAATTGCATATTTTTCATGTCTCCTGCTACTAAATAACCTAATGTCTCTACAATTGACTGAAAAATTTCATTTCTTTTTTAGCTGTTCAGGTCATTACTTAGGGCAGCTAAACAGTTACAGTCCTGATGTATATTCAGGGCAACTAAAGAGTTACAGTCTTGATGTATATTCACCCATTCTCGATGGAAAAGTTCAACTGGATTTAATAAAATTCAGTGAAATTAATACAAAAATTAAAATACTAAAACTCTTAATAGTCTCACTTCCTGCCCAAATAAATTCATGTTGCTTAAGAATTATTAAACAGTGATTAATTTATAATAAATATTAGGAATACACATTACAAATCGTATGTTGAGCATATAATACAAATATACATGCTTTGAAAGTAGTGTGAAAATGCACAATGAAGTCCAAGCACAAAGTATTAAATGCTTCTAAGATGCTTTGGCAACATAAATGGTATGAAATTGCACATAAAAATGGGGGGGAGAAGAAAAAATAATAACTAAAAAAAATTTGTACTTAAGAACAGTTTTTTCATTATATATTTCTTTTATCCACGTATAATATAACAAAACAACAAATATATTTATATGCACTTTGATTTGAGTAATGTTCAGGGATGCCACAACTCAGATGTTTTATATACACTTCCCAACAAGAATTGTAACAATTCAAAGTCAAAAACATTTTAGATTAAAATAAACGCAGCAATAGCTTTAAAACAAGTTATCTACTACAAGGAGTGCTTATAGTTACATATTTTTGTATTATATCTAGGTATTAAATACATTAAATATATTTACTATCTATCCTTGTTATCTTATCCTTGTTAAATCAAATTATTTCTATATTAAACTGAATCTAGAAAATTAAAAGATTGAGTTTACTTTTAAATTTAAGCATAGTTCTATAATTTGATAATAACAACAAAAGTACTATTATCTGTTCAATGCAGAATATACAGAAAATTGTATTTTTTACAGTAAACTTATTTTTCCAAAACAAACACCTCAAATTGTTTCAGACAGCTGGTATATTACAGCTACCAGCAAACAAACAAATATATTTTGTGACATTTTTTTAATCTATTTTCAACTAATTTCCCATTTCACCCCCTTTCTTCTAAACAGGGTTCGTTTCAAACAAACTAATTCTTCCTTCTATTTAAATTCTATGCTGAGATCAATATTCTTCTACTGTAACATTTTTGGGACTCTGTGTACAGTCACATAAATCATCAAGTCATATTAAATGCTTTCTCTATGTCTTCTATAATTCAGCTTTTTATTTATCCCAAAGTGATACATGATCATCACTCTAAGGCAAGTATTATGTTTTTTATAAATGGCTCTTAACCCATTAGCCGCTAGTCTTGCGTTGAGGCAATGGTCAAAATAAACGCATTTAAAAATAAAGCTACCAAAAATACTTTATACTAACAGATGATTTTCTTGTACGGAATATGATGAAGATTATTTCTGTAAAACAATATTTGGTTTCAATAATAATTTTGTTTATAATAATTAGTCTCGTACTTGAAGCAAAATTTTTAACCAGGTACTTTTGTGAAAAGAATTGCCATCTTTAGTAGAGATCTATTTTTAGCCAAGATCACTGCTTATCAGAACATTTCATCAATCAGCTGTTTGTATTTGTGCAGGGATGGAAGAGAAAATAGGTGTTGTGCTGGTGCAACCGGTATTCCCCTTTTTTACTCATGACTTTAGATGCTCTGGTTGATATTCATTCCATGCTTTAAAAATGCCTAGAACAAGGAACCTTACAGTAGAAAAAGACCTTCAAATATTTTTTGATGAAGAAACAGATAATGATATTGATGATAATGACCAGAACGAAACTGATATTGTTGTTGCTCCACCAGAAGTTGCAGAAGCTAGTGATGAATAAGAAGGGAAACATAATGTTTTAGATAATGATAATGATATTTCACCAAATGATACTACTGGGAACGTTGAAGCTCATGTGAGAAGTAAGTTTTAGATTTCTAAAAAAAGTGCTGGTGACATGAAAAAGTTTAGGAGACAGAAATCTGAAAACTTGAAAAGTATAAAAAAGTAACTGTCAATTATGATTTCATCTTCTGTGCCATTTAAAAAATAAAGATTTTAGTGCTACAGGAACAATTAAAGAAAACTGCATGCTAATGTTCCCACTAGAAATGGTGAAATTTGTCTGTAAGAAAGACAGGGGTTAATATGATTTCCAGTATGAAGAGAAAAACAAAATAATTTTGCCTGATGGAATGAAAATTCGATTATAACTGTCAGTTCAACATTTGGGAAAATTCAGCCCGTAAAAAGAGTTTCCCCACATTCAAGATTGCAAAGGAAAAAGGTTTTTGTATCTCAGCCTCATCTTATTAAACAATACAATGCCAAAATGGGAGGAGTTGATATATGTGAGAACTTAGCAGTCAATTACAGCAAAAAATGGTTATGGCCAATATTTGATAGTTACATTGATGTATCCTTGACAAATACATGGAAAATACCATGACTTTCTACTACTGCAAATAAAAAGTCTCTCTTAGATTTCAGACACAAGATTGCTTTATTCCTTTTGCAAACTCCTGTTCAGAATGTAGAGTTAGCCAAAAATAGATCAACAACAGGAAGACCTAGTAAATTCAGAATTAAAAAGCTATTGCATGGAGATGATAGACATTTTATTGTAAAGTCCGATGATAACAGACGACATCGTTGCAAAGAATGCCAATGCCAGACTGTTTATAGATGCAAAGTATGCTATGTACCTTTACGTCATGTTTGCAATGAAGCTTTTCATGCTTGAATCTTTCAATTGAAAATAATCTGTATTTGTTAAAAGAAATACAATGTAAATTTTAATATTAAATTAATTACAAGTAAAGTGATTTGTAGCTTTATAAAACATTATGCAGCTAAAAAGTAATCCAGTGTTCCACTCAAAGAAAACCTCATGAGTAAAATCATAATCACTGAATATCCGCATTCATATTCCGCTGATGTTGTGTGAACACAACACTAGTTAGTATTTTAAATATTATTAAGCTTTCCCATGAATTATTAAAACAAGTTTGGCACCGCATGGTCAAAGCTGACTGAATTAAAAAAAATTTTAAGTCCATATTCTTTTCCTGGTGTTATCGACATAACTTATACAAAAAAGATTAAAATAATATGGATACTTATTTAAACAAAGGTGAATAATAATATGGATATAAAAATATAAAATCATCAAAGCATAATTTGAAAAATGAATGACAAATTACATCGTTAATATGATTATGTGAAGCATATCATCACTTATGATGGCAATTATAGCCATGAAAAGTCAAAATGAACAACAGATGTAGCATCCCTGATATGTTTACAATACTTGATTAAAAGAATCTGATTATGGTAATTTACAATCACTAATTAAAAAAGTAATCATATATACATTACATAAAATGTTTATGTACATTTTTTTTTAATCCACTAAAAATCAAAGGTGTATTATTTCCTCCCACACAGTCCAAAACAGTATTTGGTAATAGCACCAGAAGGTTCGTTTTTCAAATTACAACAGCTAATAAGGCCATCATCTATGCAAAATGCTTGCCCTTAATGGCATGGCCACTTTTAATCACAGATTCTACCTCCATATCATATTTGTTACCTTGTTCTGTAAAATATTTTACTCTCTTATAATTAGAAATTATTCTCTTACTAACTACGAAATTATAGCATACAAAAGCAGATTAGTAAAATATTAGACAAAATAAGTAAATTAAAAGCCATGTAAAAAAATTCATACATAATACTTAGAGTAATTCAAAAAGATGCTGCCATTGAAAAGGCTGGTATTAAATATATTATTTTTGTTTTACAGGAAACAAATACTGGAATTAAAGAAAATTTAAAAGCAGGAGTGTCATTGAGCATTATTTCTTATTCCTGAAACGTCAGCCCAAATTTTAAGCATTTTAACATTTTCATTGATGAAAATCTTATTGCTTAATGCTCCATAATGATAATAATATACCAGCTTTTTTCTAAAGAATGCTTAAGACTGTTACATGAATAATTTTCCCCTTTTTATAAAGACGTCATGAGACTTTTACATGACTTCTTTTCACTTTTCACATTATTGTTATTAACTAACATTGACAGTTCTTTCCTGATTTTCTGAATCTGTCTCATCAGAAGATTCATCAGTTGACTCTTCTTCATATTCATAGTCAAGACTTAAATATTCCTAAAAACATGGAAATCAGAACCCATTCTTTAAATATATGTGTATAAATTTTTAAACTAATCAAAGGTTATTTATAAAACAACAGAAATAATTAATTATTAAAAATTGTTTATTTAAAACTGCTTTGCATTACATATATCATATTGAATATCACAGAAACATTACAAGTAAAATTCATGATAAAACTTAACTAATTATATAAATATACCTTACCACATGTGAAGCATTCATGATAAATGCTTTTTACTGTTTAACAAGGATAAAAAAGTATTAATCATAATAAGAGCAATAATAAGGGACTATTATTAATATGAGAATAATAATTATGACAATAATAATCTATTACTATTATTTAATAATAATACATAATTGCCATTCAAAAATAGGGCCTAACTAGACATAATCATAATCATTTTGTCATAGTCATTAATTTAATAATAATAGTAGATAATTGCATATAAAAAAGTAGGGCCTAACTAGACATAATCATAGTCATTTTGACCTAATCATTTCGTCATTTTTGCAATTTAAAAGTAGTAATAATAAATAACTGGTTTAATGGTAAATTTTCTTATAACAGAAAATATAATGCTCCTTACCACATCTGAAGCATTCATTATAAATGCTTCCAGCTCCCTGACGAGGACGGAAAATGTTGGTCTTTCCTGAGGGTTGCTTTGCCAGCATTCCAGCATGAGTAAATACCTTTTAAAATTTTTTGAATATTATAATATGATATGCAAAAAGAGCATTCTCAAGCGATCATAGCTTTGAATTCGTACATAAACATTATTCAGACCAAACTGCTATGTCAAAAAGAATTCACATTAATTTTTTTCTGTAATCATCATGGGAAGAAAGTGAATTTGGCACCTTTTTACACTGACAAGAATGCGCATGTGCAAGAAACAAATGGCTAACAATCTAAGAGATTTTTATTAATAGCACTGTATTAATATAAGTTTTTTATTATAAAATACTAATTTTCCTTATTATTTTCAATCTTTCATCAAGGAAAAAGAAGCTATAGTTGATGTTTGAGGTATTATTAGCAGCAAATGCTGAACAGAAAGAGTCTGTGAAAAATGGATTAATAATATGTTTATATTTGTTTGTTTCAACAAACTGCCTTTAAAATTGTATTAAATAAAATAGTACATAGAATTTTATGATATATTTAATAATAGAGTTTTTCATGCTTATTTATGTTATTATCTGAAATATATTAATTATATAATTGTATTAAATATGATACTTAATGTATATATTAAATAAGTTCTCTTAAATTGTTATTATTTTAAATAAATGGCTTACATAATTTAATCAGACATGATAATTAATGTATATAATTAATTCTGTTGAATTATGATGTTATTTTAAACGAATTGCAGACAAAATTGTATTACATTAGTATATAATGAATATAAATTTATGTTAAATTCCTTCTATATATGTAAATAACCTGTGTTACATAGATGAGGAATGAACTGCCACTGTATCGTTTACAGTAGTCAACTTCTCTTTTGTGGATGTTAACAACATTTGGCAACCAGTAACATTAAGTTTGAATTGTGCCAACCCCTTTCACTTTCTCAGCAAGACCATTACAAAGGGCAAGTATCAAATTGACTTTTACACGGCAGTTATATCAATATATTAAATATTCTGATTTGTTTCAAAACACAAATGACCATCCACCAAAAAAGAAAAGATTTTAATATCAGTTTCATATATCAAAGAGCTTTCAGAAAGTAGTAGTTACAAAACACATCATGTGCAAAAGGTTTTACTACACTGAAAATTTAAACTTTTCTTGTCTCGATTAAATCACACAATTTTATAACTTATTACAATTACTCTAAGGAGAAAAGAAAATCTTTAGAATTACCAAATACAGTAAAAGCTCAACTATCTGGCATTCGACTCACTGATAAACTCAAAGAGACTTCTAAACACACACACAGGTCTCTCTAAACTCTGTCGATAACACTTCTAAAACGTGAAAAAATGACACACCTTTCAAAAGATATTGCTTACAAATACATACACATACCATTATAGATTACACATGAGAGATTCCAAAGCTCACAAGAGGCATCTATCGCTATTACTACTCTTGTCAGTATGTTTTACAGGGGCAGTCACCAGAGTAACAGGCCTTATACATTGAAAGAAGGGATGGATCGAGTGAAAGATTTATACTTACCTTTTTTTATTTTTGGAAATGGGAAAGACAAAATATTATAATGCATACTGTAAGCTGCAAATCGTCATCTATAACCTGAATTTTATGATTCTAATTAAATACAAAACAATTGTAAGCTGCAAATCATCATCTATAACTTGAATTTTATCATTCTAATTAAATAAAGAACAATCAATCTTTTTCATTAAAGTTTCAATCTTTTTCATTAAAGCTTCTACCGGAATTATTGGTGCATGTTTGGTGCTCTCCATTAGCTTTTAAATAACTGATGGCATTTTATAATTGGAAAAGATGTTTGAATTTCATATGCTGAAGGCCTACAAAATACATCGGATGTTATATATGAAATGCATTTCCTTTAAAAAATCTTAGTTTTTATAATTTTAGACCAGAGTATGTGATTACACCAAAGCATCGAGGGCTGTCTGCCTAAGGAGAGGGATGCCTTCGTGGAGGACTTTCTAGGGAAAACTGGCTCACGTACAAGTTACGCATGGGAATACCAAGAAAACGCCCAAGTAGCCAGCTCGTTTGTGGGATATGAATTTCAGACCGAACTACTAGTGTTCAGTGACCTTACTGCTCAGCCAATGGTGGGTCAATGTGAGACCAAAAATTTCTTTCTTCATTCACATAGCTTTTCTACTGTGAACTGCATTTTGTATAGTTCGACTATCCAGATATTTAATATGTCTGGATAGCTGCAGAATGCCAAGAAATGCCACAGAATTCAGCTTTTCTCAAGCATTTTGGATATTCAAACTTTTGCTGTATGTGCATTGCATAAGTATCACATTTAAAACAAAATGTCATGCCTATCTGTAACCTCTGCATAAAAAACTGATAACTAATAAACTAAGCATAACATGATAATGGAATAGAATGTGTAATATCTCAATGAAAGTATCAGGATGAAAATTCTATTTTGACTTAAACCATAATTAAAAGACTTAAAAAGGAATGCATGCTGCAAATAATAAGTTAGAATACAGCCAACTCGGTTAATGATCAGAACTTAAATTTACACTCACAGTCCTTAACAACTTTCATATAATTCTTCCACAACCAGAATATACAAATAATGGGTACTTAATTACTTAAAATGAAGGATATAATTACCATGAAAATAAATTCTGCACTGCTATAATGAAATAAAACAATGAATTGGAAAAATTCATATACTGCATACATACATGTCTACAGGACATTTCTCTGGCTTTTCAAGACGATGCCCACTTTTCAGCAAATTAAAAAGTTTCTCGGGAGGTATAGAAGCATACGGCAGACCTCCAAGAGTCATAATTTCCCACATTAGAACACCAAAAGACCATCTAAAGCAAAAGAGATATTTGTTTTCCTTCATCAATGTAAAATTTTAAGGAACCTACCAATAAACTATAAATTTATGTTTTGTAATGAAACTTACACATCACTTTGAGTAGTATAAATTCGATCGATAAGAGATTCCAGAGCCATCCACTTTATGGGAAGTAAACCCTAGGTTTAGAAATTAAAAAAATGTCACTTTTATTATGTATCTCAAGAAATGATAGGCAAAAATATTAAACAGCAATAAAGTTTCAAATCGATTTTGAAATATTGGGTAATTGAAGAAAAGTTAAATATTGAACTTCACAGAGTGTCAAACAGCACAAATGGTACTTGAATTCTGCAGTGGCTCTGGCGAGACAGCGAATTTGGCACGTTTCTGCTTTGAGGAAAAACAAGTGGTTAACACATATGTGAGAAACAAATAGTTACCAATTTCTGCATGTGCGAGAAATAAAGGATACTAGCTTTTCATATGTGCATTCTGTCATTATCCCATTTTTTTGCTATAAATAATATTATGCTTACCATTTTCAATATCTCATCAATGAAAAAAGCTCTAGTAAAATGTTTGAGGCATTATTAGCAACCATCTCTGAAGAATGGCCACCAGAAAGAGGCTCAAAAATGAATTTTCCAATATGTTTAGATATTTCTTCCCCCTCCCCCGAACAAATTGTATTAAATGAAATAATAAATAGAATTTTCCAACATATATATATATTATTGCATTAAGTAAGATAATTAATGTATATTTTAAACACATTCTGTTGAACTATGCTATTATTTAATTATTATGCTATGATTATTATTAAATTTATTTCTGAAAAAATTGTATTAAATGATATAATACGTAAAAAATGTATAATAAATTCCTTCTGTGTATATATATATATATAAGCCGTGTTGTAGCGATATTAAATGAATTTCTGATTTTGTGGATGTTTTATAACATTTTGCATCAAACTATACTTCTTAAGCCCAAACTGTATCAGTGCTGTTTCCTGTCATGAAGGTCACTGCAGAACACAAGTATAGCACAAATCCCCATAATTTTCGAGATGGGCATCATATCATAGACAAGGACTACATTATGTGATCACAACAAAATATCTACACCTCGGGGAGGTAACCCTTCATGGAGAATTATATAACAATATCTGGCCTGTACTACATTACACAGAGTAGATGCTGCTTAGCGTGACTGCATTTAATGTAATTATACAGACATGTTATCGAATTCCCAATGTTTTGCCCATTTATATATGGGAGCATGGTTATTGTGTTTGACAATTCGATTAATAGCAAAACATTATAGAATAAATTTCTCAAAAGAAAAGTTGCAAATAAGTTCAAAATTGATTATACAAATTGCCCTGTGACAGAGAAATGTTGTCAAAAAAAAGCACTAAGTCTCTAAACAGCTTGGGCAAGCATTTAAAATTAGCCTCCTCCCCCCAAAAAAAACATTAGTTTGATATGGATTTTTAACAGCTATCGATTTTGAGGGAAAGAAGATAAAGAAGTAATAAACTCTTTATCAGGAACAAAAATGTTTTTGAAGAATTCCCTGTTCCTCTTCCATTTTCCTAATTAAAATGCTATGAAATTAATGCATTATGAAGTGCTTGTTTATAAGTTTCCAGTTAAATAAATTCTACTGCTATTTGAAAGGATATGCTTTCTCACTGTTGAATGTCATCAAAATAGCCATGGACAAATGTGATCACATTAAATAGCATTTACTATAATGTAAAAACCTAAAAAACTACTAAAGCCATTGGAAAATATAGCCAGGAACCAATTATGAGCACTTTGTAGTTTTAGGTACTCTTACTGCCCTGTCACAGATTACCCTTTCACAACAGGTACTACAGTCTCCGACCTGCTCTCTTGGAACGATGCACTAGCAGGATGTACTGCCTTATTGGCACAGGCAATTTGCAGTGCTAGTGCTAACTTTAAATAAAAATTCAGATAAATTAAATATGCGATCCAATTACTCAATTTTGGGGATATTATGGAAAGGATCACTCAAACAATACAATTACCAAACTTAGTTTGAAAACTTTATCATTACATTTCCCTTGACAACTGAAATATAAAAATTGTTTCACTAAGTGATACACAAAATTTTTGCCTCAATACTAGCCAGATTCTATGAGGAATGAATAAAACTTCTAAAACAATAGGACATATATCTCCATAATGTCAAAAATAATTTTAAAAAAAAGCATTCAGAAACATCGAGAATATCCTCATGTTTTCATCTCAGCTGATGCGCACATTCAAGAGGTCCAGGTTCGAGTCCCCACAAGGGCATTGCTAATTTTTTATGCCTCCTGCTTCAAAATAACCTAATGACTGAACTAAAAGTTGATGGATCATGATACTTCACCACTAGGATTTGGCAACTGGGTCCCCCAATCCCCAGTTACCCTTTACAAGGGAAAGCATATAAGGTATTTTCTCCTGCCTTTCTGCATGCTTTCATGAGGTAACAATAGCACACTCGCCGCATATTCGAGAGGTCCAAGTTCGAGCCACAGCGAGGGCATCATTGCACATTTTTCATGTCTCCTGCTTCAAAATAACCTAATGACCCCTACAGGTTTAATAAAGACAGAGCAGAATTAAGAACGTAAGTTTATTATCACAGTAATCACATTATTTTGTTGGTAAAAAAACAATAAAGAGTAAATGTAGTTTCAAAGATATGCTTATTTTACAGAAAAGAATAATATATACATTTAAATATTAATTACTAAAAGCATAATTGTGCAATTTTTAATACATAACCTCAACAAAACAATTAAACCATAACAGAAGAAATTGAAATTCACTTACATTTGCTCGCTTGCGATAATAATCGTTTGCATGAACATCACGAGCAAAACCAAAATCTGCAATTTTCAGCACTTTACCTTCCATAACTAAAACATTTCTCGCAGCTAGATCACGGTGAATGCACTAAAATAAAAATTTATAAAGAAAATATGAATAAAATAAAATTTATAAAAACTTATTACCATTACTTATCACAATTTTTAATAAGTAAATACTGAATAAAAATTGCAATATGTAATGCATGTTAACATTAATAATAATTGCATGTTAATATTATTTGACATGTTTAATGTTTCTGATGTTGTTCTTATTGCGGAACATCTTTTAAGTTCTAATATTTTAAAAGAGTGTTAGAGTAAATTTTGGATTTATTAATAAGAAATGATTATGCAGATATATTATTAAACCAAAATTAATGTTTATTTCATTTTTTATACTATACCTATAAAAGAAACATTTTCCAGTTCTTAATTTCACACACAAATACAAATATATATATATATATATATATATGAAAAACTAATTAAATGAAAAAAAATAATGTACGAAAATTAAAATATTTTCAATTTTCAATGACTACAATGTGTTCGAGTCTACAAATTCTTTTAGTGTCAAGCACATTGTTAGAAACCTAAATTCTTACATATCAAATGCAAACACAGTTTCACAATTTTCATTCATTCAATTTTAACCCAAGTTTTGGAATTTTCTGCGGAACACTTAGACAATGTTCGCAGAACACATGTATTCCACAGAACAAAGTTTAGTAACGTAAGTTAAGTAATGGTAATTTCATTTTAATCATTAAAGAAAATTATTTCAAGAAGCACCAAAATTAAGGGATGAAGA
>KK120784.1:35988-71748 GCA_000611955.2 Stegodyphus mimosarum
AATTGTGGGCCAGCAAAAATTTAGAAGTTAGGGAGGCACTTGGTAGCAGAATTTGGGACCCGCAGAGACTGCGTCAAACTGTAAGATATCTAGCGCCAACCCTCAATAAACCTTAAATATATGTGGGAATTTATTTATTCAGGACTCGGATAAGCCCTAAGCATGTCCAAGAAATATATGTTAGTAAATAATTAAACTAATAGAATTCAGGCTTAATTGTCTCAGTGCACGGCAGAAGCAAGACAAAATTTAGAAGAACAACTTGTCTTTCATCGCCAATCTCATGAAATATAGCCAATAATGTATAGCGAACGCTATTAAGTTAGACTAAGATTATACTTTACTGATTCTCAAGAAATTTCAGTCAATATAGCAGTATATGCTGTTCCTTAACTTTCTGGCTTGAACCAGCTTATTATTATTAAGTGAAAGATACCGTGTTATTCTTTTCTACTAATTGTGTGCCCGCCATTCAGCCTATGGACATCAGAATACTGCATGCGTTGAAATGCAAATATATAGAATTTTTAAAAGTCATGTTAAATTTCTTGAGTAATGGCAGACTATTCAAGAATTTTTTAAATATTTTTGCTTAAAATCTGCTTTGTGGAACATTGCAAGATCATGGGAGGAAGTGTCATCAGATACCTTAAAATAAGTTTGCCATAATTTATGGCCAGCTACTATACTTCATGGTGAGGATGATGAATACGATAGCTGTGAATGTGAAGGTTTTCGGATATCGCAAATCAAAGTGAAATTTTCC
This sequence comes from Stegodyphus mimosarum, assembly GCA_000611955.2. Taxonomy (NCBI): domain Eukaryota; kingdom Metazoa; phylum Arthropoda; class Arachnida; order Araneae; family Eresidae; genus Stegodyphus; species Stegodyphus mimosarum. The sequence goes on from KK120784.1 coordinate 36,755, forward strand.
AATTAATGGGTATTGTAAAGAAATGTGGAGAAGCGGTAATAAATGAAGATGATATAATAGAAGATTTTCACTGCGATGACGACATCCCAATGATCAATCAATTAATGGATGGCAAAATCTGTAGCATGGTTCTAGATCCAAAAAATACAGCTACCAATAGTGAAGAAAGTGACAGCGGTTATTGAAAAATAAAAATTTTCGACTGACAAGTTGGAATTTTCGACACAGCAGTTACAGGCCATGAACAATGGAACTTTGTAATTGAATAAGAAATTATGTCTGTCTACAGAAATAAAGAGAAAATATTAGCACAAGAAAGAAACATTACACAGAAGAAAACTTACATTGAAAGAAATGTTTAATAAAGTACACAAATAAATATTAAACTTTTTTTGTAAATTTTGTTACCCTTTAGATCATAAATGCTTCATTATTTCATAAACCACGATTTCATATTTTTAATTTTATAATTTCAACATGCCATCTTACTAGTTTTAAACTGATGGTCTAATATTTGGAATAGCCGAAGTCCCTACCAGTCCGGATCTCGGACTTTGTACTGTACCACCTTTGTCTGAAATGAAGTAAAATATAAAGCATCTTTCCTCAGGCATCAATAAATCCAAAATTATAAAAAGAATTTTAAGAAAATACATAAAATGTGGTCTATTCGTAGCTCTTATTATCTTCCTCAGTAAATCAAAAACTGATAACCTATTTTATAAAAAAAAAAACATTTTAACACAATGGTGGAAAAACTAATGAAATGATCATTGGCCGTGTAAATGCCACTCTAACTTTCAAACAAAAGAATCATAAATAATGTTGGATACAAGATTTATTCAAATTACATTGCAAAATAAAGACATGCAGCAGTGATTTTTTTCCCTGCACTTTACAGAAATGCAATACGTATCTTAAAATTAATTTTCATTTTTGAACTTGCTCTTAATTAGGCCAAAGGGGCCATTTGCCCAGAAGGGTTATTAATTTCATTTTGACATTTTGCGTCGATTCACTTTTCAAATTGTTGCCACCAAATATTAGAGCCCTGCATTATAATTAAAGAAATTAAATAATGAAGAATCCGCATGAATGTATATATGTTTCTCGCACTGTGAAAAAACACTTAGAGACATCAAATTTTGAATAAGGTAGTTTTCCATTCGAATATGGGCAACTGGAAACCCGAATTTGGAATTTGTTTTATTATCAATTTCATACTTTGTAACACTTAAATGAATTTTTGATTAACAAACTCAATGATTTCAAAGTAAGCAATGGCAACATAATATGGAAAAAAATATTTTTATTTCCAGCATGCGACACTGTGTATCGGAAATTCTAAAGATATGCTCATTTTAAAATTACTTTGCTATATTGCTGTTGAATTGAATTTTGTGGTTTAAGTGCAAAGAACATGATATTTAATAAGGTAAGACACAAAACATTAAAAACTGCCCCTTTGGGCATAATATAAAATCTGGAAGCTTTCTGTTTTTTCCCCTGCATTTGTTCAAAAACTTTTTCCTGTGTAGCAAAACAAATAGCATAGCACATCAAATTTTACATTTTACCAAATTTAAATACTAGTTTACACCAAGACTGTCGCTGATGATTTATCACTATTCTTGACAACGTTTAAACACCAAGGGCCATGAAAATGAGAACGCACCTTTCATTATTCTGCATTTACCATAGCCACATATTTTCATCAAAAATACAAGTCTTCCGTTTTTGGCATCCTGCACAATTTAAGTGTTCAGGGCATCAAGAAAAGACAGCATGAAAAGAATTTCCCATTGCCAACTTTATCATGAAGTGCAATCTAAACCAAGATGGAAAGAAATGGAATGTGAACAAAACAGGCACAAATAAATGTGGGAACCAAATATGTTTTAGTGTTAAGAGCTTCTAAATTTTTTAATTTGGTCCCAGCCCCAATAAGAACTGTTCACAGTACTTAACTTTAAAAGATTAAAAAAATTAAAACTGAAATATCATTTCCATTTCAACCAAACAAATGAATGCAAAGCAGAATCTTGTAGCATACATAATGACAAATTATAACAGTCATAAGTAGAGTTAACTATTGGATGGAGTGGGGAATAATACAGTAATACGAAAGGAAAATACTGCACTTAAGCATTTTTTTTTTTTTTTTGAAAATATCCCTTGCACATGGCTCAGGTATTTGGTATTTTTTTTTTAAATCAAGTTTGGGGTAAAGATAACTAAAAAAAAAATCTAATTCAGGAGATAAATTATTTTATATCACTAAAGATTTAACTTTATTTATGATGCTGAAACAAGAAGCCTTCCAAAAAAGCAGTTCTGACAGAGATCATGTATAACTACAATAGATGACATTTAATGTGATTGCAGTTAATGTTACCATTAGGATATAGATATCGAATAGCCAAAGTCCCCCTGTTTGTGTATAAAAAGGTGGAAAATACATAATTTATTATCATCAACAATGCATTAATGTTACCAAACTATAATAAATTGAATTTTTCAAACTGAAGTAAATTCTTCAAATAAAGTAAAAATAAATTTTAAAAAATGCCTAATAGCTAAAAAATTTCACCAAAGAAGTCAAAATAAAAACCAAGCATGGTTAAATCGCTGATATTGGTTTTTATTTTGACTTCTTTGGTGAAATTTTATTTTAGTCATCCATTTAAAATTAGACAGAGAAGCAACCTTTTCCTACGTTTCATGCATATTTTTAATAATTCTGTTGATTTTGGGATTAGTCAAACACAGGTCTCTCTTCCTCAGACAGACGATATATGCAGGTACTTTCTGAAACAAATCCAAGCACATCATGTAACAAACTTCCTGAAAAACATAATGATGAAATTGGTGAATTCCCTATAAAAGTGTATATAAGGAATGCCCTCCAAATATTGAGATTAGGGGTACAACATTGGTCAAATAATTTCCAGAAACATTAAATGCAGTTGTTCATAAATGAACTTTTCCATTAAACTTGCAGACAACCCTCTAAGAATAGCTTTTTTTATGGTTAAAAAGCTGTGAAAGTAAGTATTTACATATTTTTACTAATATAAAATTAATTACATTCCACTGCAATTTTGAAAGGCATTTATTTTTATGTTTTTACTTATATGTATATTAAATTAATTACATTCCATTGCAATTTTGAAGGGCATTTTTTATGTTTTTACTTATACTTATATGAAATGAATTACATTCCATTGCAATTTTGAAGGGCATTTTTTTTTCCATTGCTATTTGATGATATAATTTAGTTAGCATTATCAAAATGGCCATGGACAATGAGATAGCAGTAAATGGTGCTTACTGTATTAAATTCAGATAGTAAGCAAAAAAACAAACATTTATTTAAAAAACCAACTCTTTGAAAATCAGTGCCGGTTACAGATTTATATTTTCAGCTCATGTAAAAAAAAAAAAAAATGTCTGTACCTTTTTTGATGACAAATATTCCATTCCTTTTGCAACTTGGTATGCAAAGGTAACCAGACTTTTTTCAGTTAAAACTTCTCGATCGGTATTGGAAACTTCATAGCCAGGTACTGGTCTGCGAGCACGCAAAAAATCTCTCAAATTGCCATTAGCTGCATATTCCACAATTACATACAAAGGGCCTAAATTGCAGGAAAAAATATACTTTTAAAACTACAACAACAGTAATTAGTAAATACCAGTTTATATAATCAGAGTGAAGATTTAGTCATAATTCAAGTTTTTACACACTATTATTTCATATTTCCTTAAATATATGTAATTAAATCAAATAATTACCATTCTGTGTGCAGCATCCGAGCAAGTTAATGATGTGAGTGTGTTTACCTATGACTTTCATCATCTCCATCTCAGATATTAAATCAATTGCATCTTGGTCACTATGACCCTCTATCACAAAAGAAACCAAAGCAACATTTTTGATTAAATAAAATTAAACTCTTTAAACAGGAAATAAAAACACATAAATATATAATCTGAATGAAATTATGCCAACAGTTAATAATAAGTAAAATACAACAGACTCCCATTACATGAAACTTAGACATTAAGGAATATTCATCTGCTAGAACACTGCATTGTGCATATGTCCTTTAATAAAGATATACTGGTATCTTCTAAAAATATACTCTATTAGGGGAAAAATAGAAATCATCTTGTACATTTCAGTCTGGGGGAAAGGTAGACCAGCTAATATAACTGAGAAAGAATAGGCAACTTTAAAAAAAATAATATAATGGCTACCTTTTAGCATCTTTACAGCGACTGTCACAGATTTCTTGTCTCCGAATAAACCAATAGCCTCAGCTTGCATGACTTGACCAAAGGCACCTTCACCTAAACGTTTACCAATTATTAACCTGAAATATGACAAAATATATAACTAAATTTTTTTTTAAATTCCTTAGCATAAGGTTAGTAATATAAAGTCTGTCAATAAAATAATGTAACTTTTCTAAAGACACTTTTATTTGCATTTAAATTCTATAGCCACTCAAATCTGCTTCAAAGCAAATCCCTTGCCTAAGATATAGTTGCCACTCTTCAACGCAGCACTGAAACTCCAAAATTAAAAAGGTCTGTTACAGCCTCTTTAATGTCTTACGTGGTTCCAAAATCAGGTCTCTTCAATGGGTTTTTAGCCAGTAGAACAGGCTGTGGGCATAATTACTGATAAACAGGATGTATTTTTGGGCCAAAAACATCGCTACAGAAAGTGGCATGTGACCATGGAGGCAGGAAATAAGAGGAGAGGCCCGAACTGGTTTCTCTGATGCACTGCCTTAAAGCAGTGGCACATCCCTCTTGGAGACCAAAACATGCAGTGACTTGTCAATATGATCAACAGGTTTTGACATGATTGGAGGTAAATCTTTTGTAAATATATGTATAAATGTATATATTTTCTTTTCTACAATATTTCACATTCCTAAGTATGTGAAAGACTACATTTTTAAACAACATTTCACGCTGAACAGAAATAAATGCCATATGTTTTCTAGAACACTTTGCTCTGCACACTTTAAACATGAATGAAATGTTTTCACAAGATTTCACTAATTACATTAGAAAGAAATTTAAAGAAAGGTTAGGCATTACTCCTATTTACAGAGATCCTTTCTGAAATATTTTCTCAAATATGGGATGATTTTAAGCTTCTAAGGCATCTTTAAATCAAAAATCAGAGCCACTTTGTTATTAATCCTCTATTCTGTTCATTATAAATTAGAGCACTTTTTTTTTATTTTAAGATAAAATACATTAAATATCGCTGCTGATTTCCATGTACTTAACTTTTTATGATTTTTCTGAAACAGATTAAAAAAAAGGCGTTTTTTAAAATTTTATTTAAAACTTGTAACTGAATTATTATAAAATGCAAAGAAATAATTCTTTTAATACTTATCAATTTTTTTTTACTCTTAATTTCAACAATGCACATTCTAAAAATTCTGATTTACTATGTTAAGTATGCATCTCATAGGTTCTTTATACCACCTTTTAATAGTAGATTTTTTTCCAGTATGAAAAAATTTTGCTTAAATAGTTTCATAAATATATTTGTTAACAGAATCTCTATTTATGCTTACAATTAAATGCCAGTGCTATTATATATTTAGATAATACTTATAATCATTACAAATTTAGATGTATTTAATAACTAGATTTCTTCATAGTGACATTAAGAGGAGTTTATAAATGAAAAATCCTTCATTTTCAAATATATTCATAAATAATTTAATAAATACTTACATACTTTTTAAAGGAAAATACACGCTTTTCAAAAGGATATGCATAAATACCCATACATATTTAATATTTTTTTTATTTTCGGCATGTGCAACTCTTTAATTTCTGAACATTCACTATATTTTTCAAGTAAAGTAATTTACAATAATTTAGCATATATCACAATTTTTTTACATAAATATGTATAAATACAAATTGAATGAAAATTACACTCAATTATTTTGCACAAATTAATAAACACTCTAAAGTCATTTTTTCTTCAAAGTTCCTCCATGAAGGAATCTCTCCCCTTAGGCAGATAGCCCTCGCATGTTTTACCCTATTTAAAACTTAATCTATCTGCCTAATTACAAATTTTAACATACAAAATTTTATATTTACATTTAGACATCAAGTTTCAAACTTTTGACTTAAAACACATTTTTAGATATATTTGGTACAAAATTAAAATTTTCTAGTTAATATATTTTGGCACAGCATTCAACACTTCTTTTAATAATTTTACCCAGTTTAATAGTTCCCAATGATATAATAAATAACAAATATCCCTTTCACATTTAAACATTAACCTCACTGTCATCAGATCAATCTTGATTGCATTACTCTGCATACCAACATTGTATCATTTTTTGAAACAGTTAAAACAACTAATTGATTTAAATTCACAAATACCTGAAATTTGTATATTGCAAGGTAATCCAAAATGTATTGATATACTGGTCAATAACACTGACATCACCCAATTTTCAAATTCTTAATATGCTGTCATGATGATGTGGCACATGGCACTTCCGCTGAATTGGCAAATGTTTCGGTATATGGTTACAAATATTTTTTCTGTATATGGCACACAATATATGGTTACAAATGAAAGAAAAGTTAACTTATTAGCACATTTGTCTATATATTTATTCATTTTAACAAGGATTACAGGATTTGGAGGTAGCATCATTTATCAGATAAGATAAATAAACCCAAAGTGATTGTTTTTTCAATTATATAAAAATAAAATGATGAGTTTAAAATGAGCAACTATTCTGCCTCTCTGCTAAAAATTTTAAAAAACTGCAAATTATAGTATCACGTGGATGATGAAAAATGTATTTTATTTAAAATATTTTGATATTTGGAACATAAGAGGAAAGTAACAAATATACTATCAAGGGCATCAAAAGAAGTATACAAATTTTTATGCTTATAATAAAAACCAGTTAGTTACAAGGAAATTGAGCTTTAAAGTGGGGTATATTTTTGTGATATTCTGACACTTTAAAGGTATCTTTAAGTGTCAGAATATATACCATTCTTTACACATAATATAAACATTTTGTTAAAACCTATATTTTTGTCTTCCAATAGCTTGGAATTTTATAAAACAAATTAATAATCAAAATCGCTTTTGCAAGTTATTGAAAAATAATCAAGATGTGATTTTTGCATAAATGCTACAAAACTATATAGATTGCTATTACTCGTTCAACAATGAATGTTTCTTTTATGTGGAAGTGTCCTCGTTCTATGATATGTGTGGAATTGTTGTGAGGGGCAGCACCACCGAACTGCTGTTAACATGCTGTGGATGTAAACAAAACACATCCACTTTGGAGACCAAAGCTTGGCAGCATTGCGTCAGACATAATTTGGGGATGGTATCTGCTTTTTTTCTTACCAACATGCATGTGACAGGGCACATTGTCATGATGAAGCATTAAAATCTCTTTGATATGCTGCCTATCAGAATGATTAGTTTTCCTCCGATTAACCTCATAGTCAATGGTCTAACTTCTTTCTGTTCAGGGCCTTCTAATCACCCTCAGCTGATTATTGGCCTTCAGAAAAGGCTTTAAACCACCTCAAAGCCTGTGTTCTTGATAAAGTACAGTTTCCGTGGTTCTTGCATAAATTAAGCCACATTACACAACAATTTGAAACAAAGTTTGATGGGTGAATTAATCTCCTCCTCATCGATAGCATATAAACCACAACAGAATAATACCCCACTTTAAAATTCACTATATTTATTTGCCATAGCGACACTCTGGTGCTAGGCTCATTTAACAGCATTACATCTCAGTCACAACTCAGAATGCACAAAATTGTATCATCTGCAGAATTAGCTAATCGTTGCCACATGTTCTATTCAATACTGTAATAAATCTAAAACAATATAAAAACAATTAAACAAATAAAAAAGAAACAGTTTCTCACAGATGATTCAGCACTGTTTCTAATGGGCATACGCTACTTGTAAACATCTTTCTCTGTCGGAGACAGACTGACACTAGTACTTTCTGCTAACACAAAACACTCCTGGATTTGAAATTAACAATTTTAAAAGCGTTATTACAATAAATTTAAGTATAAAAACACTACAATAAAATACTTAACAGTAACAAATTATAATACTGACGAATATACATTCAAATCATTGCAACAAATATTTTTTAGCAACATATAGGTGTTTATAATAGAGCTAAACTATCATTATACAGGAAATATATAAATATCTTGAACATTTCATTTTAACAAATTTTCATTAGCCAATCTTACAGTTACTACTCTTACTTTGTTATTCCTAGCATGAAAAACCTCAGCTATTCTCTCCACTAACCATTTGGTCGAAAACAAATTTTCATCTTTTATTAATACAAGAGTTCCCAACTGAACGTCTTCTTTTAAAAATTTCCACTTGTGACATTCTTGTAAGTTGATTTCCATTATTTCTAAATTTTGTGTGCACTTAGTAATTCTTTTCCATTTAGAAAGTCTATTTTCATTTATGTTGGATAAATCTGGTTCTGCAAGAGCTGTGATAGGTCTACTGACCAAAAAGTGAATCCTTCTTAAGTTAAGCACCGATTACCAATAAAATTACCAATAAAGTTAAGCACCGATTCTCTTCAAATGACTCCCCATTTTGGTTGCAGAAACATTAATCAAAAAACATCTTCCATTGGTGAATTAGATTTTCTAGAGCGTTTCACATTCAAAAAAATCTTTCTGTTCTAGTCAACAAGCCTAATTCCAATCCATCTTTGCCTTCAGTTTTTAAGAAAATTATGTTTTAGTTCTCGTTTCATCAATATATGGTGGCAGTAGCTTAATTCTGTCCAGCCATTCTTATCTTATCGAATCACTATATTTTATCTCATTCATTTGCACTTTGGCAGCTGAGGCTGATGGTGCAGTAAAACCATCAAAACTAGTCCTGTGAAAATTTGCAAATATAATGCTAACGCTGATTTTTGTTGTTTGACATCTAAATTAATACGTTGGAAAGTTTAATAAAACTTCCATTTTATGGCTGGCCTCAGCTGCCATAAAATTCATACTTATGTATATCAGTTTTTTTATATCTAGTTTTTTAACTGCCACTAGGAAATTTTCAGAAATATTAGCAGACCCATGAAAACAGATGTCAAAAATCAAGTTACAATTTTATTTCGGGCAAGACTGTCAATATCTGATATGCAAATCTAATTGCTTTCTTTTTATGTTTTATTCAAAGTTTCATCAAATAACAAAGTAAAGTGGAATAGCTTCTTAAATTCGTCACCTATTAGACTCTGAAAATAAGGTGTTAATCCAAAATGACGGAGACATGTGAGTTTTCTCTCATTATAAGAAACGCATATTGTTATAACACTATCAGGGAACAGCTAGATCTATAAGAGTAATAACTTGTCACCACTTTCAAACATCACAAAATTTCAGCATCCAAAACATCTTCTGAAGCTCCTACAGTGTCAGCTAGAGTATCTTTATTTCGTGAAGCAAAAATAACGCTTGGGGAACTGGAAGATGCAACACTAACAGAGCGTGGTTTTAGGAAAAGCTTGTTATTCGACCAACAGGTGTATTTTTTATTTTAGTTTCTTTTCATTAGTATCTTTCAGAATTTCTTTAATCTTTCAGAAATGCTTGGCACCTAGAAATAAATAGAATTTAATGTACATTTATTTTTTTTCATTCTTATAAATATTTAAATAATTTAACTTAAATAAAAATTTTGAACATTTTCTAAATTTCTATTAAATGATAGTTTTCCCTTAACAGATACTGATAAGCAATTTAAGTAAAAATAAGTAAAAAGAGGTACATTTCTGAAATCAGAAGACGGGAAATTTCTACATGCTTTCATCCTTTATACAGTAAAATCTTAACTAACTGGCAAGTCGGGAATTGCCAATTTCCAGATACCTGAAAATACTAAATAGTTGAGCGTGACTGGAAAAAGAAGAGAGGGGTAGATTGTAGCTATTTTTCTTTTAGATTTTTTGGCTTAATAATGTTTTTGATATTTTGATACATGCATTAAATATAATTTTTAAGAATATTTCTATAGCTCTCGTAACATTGCAATATTTAGAATGCAAAACATGACAATGATTTTAATTTAACATTAAATAGATTGATTAATAAGAAGGGAGAAAAAACTATGATCTGTAGCCTAGTTATTATTGTAAACATACAGATTGTAGATATTTATAAACATTATAAAAATAGCCCAGCAAAACCCAAAAATATTCTACTCAGCAAGCACAGTAAAACTCTTTCAGGTGCTCATAAACAAATACCAGAGTGAATATCAAAACTAACTTTCTTTAATATCATTGCTGAGTGCACGCATTCTTAACCTTTTGCTATGGGATATAGGGTCAAATTTTTATGTATTAGGGCCATTTAGACAGCTATTTTTACAGGACGGAGTGGAAAAACAAATCAACAATGAATTACGCTTCCTATTCAATATTAAGGAGTAAATTTTAAATCTCCATAATGTACTGAATTTTTTTGAGAAACATTTAAAGTAGTGAATGTGTGAGACATATATATTCCAATCCCTTGGAAAAGGTTAATTCTTCCTCATATAATATTACGTAATAGAAATCAACAGCTGCTGATATTCAGGGAACAAATAACTAAATAAAGGAAAAGAAAGAGACTTATCAATCTGGAGTGTTTTTCATTCTAATTTTATTTAGTGCAAATAATCCAAAAACAAACTAACTTTCAATAAATAAAACATTTCACAAAACAATGACCTAAATCTCCCTTTCTTGCAAATATGCATCATGATTTTCCTCTTTTAAAAATCCACCTCTCATCCAGAGGCATAGCTAGGGTTTTCAGCACCCGGGAACAACTAAAGATTTTGTGCCCCTTTCTGTGTGCCAAGAATGGAAAACATTTCATTTTAAAATTTCTTAACATCAATTTGGCACCCCCTGAATGCTGTGCTTGGGGACCAAATGCTCCCCCTTACCTTACCCTAGCTATGTAACTGCTCTCGCCCTAACCCTCCTTATACACACTGATTCACCAATGTCCACTTCTCGGTGAAAAGCTTTTATTTTCCCATCTGTATTTTTAGTTAGAGCAGAGGAATTGGGAACCTATCCTTGCTTAATCAGACACACACACACAAAAAAAAACTTTTCACTCTTCCATACCAAACACAAGACCTTTGGCCTCGAAGCCCCAATCCATAGATAACTTCCTCTCCTCACTGATAAAATGTGAACTCAGCAAAATAATCTGACACAGTAAAACTGAAGCATTTTCTTTTTTTTATTTTTTGTAGAATAGCTTTCACTTTCTCTCCTCTCTCTGATTGACTTGTATTTTTGTTTTTCTTTCTAAATTAATGACCGCTTTTGAAATATTTCAGAAAAGACTGAGTTACATTTTTAGAATAACCCTTGACTTGGGTTGCTAGACCCCAGAACTTTCAGTCTTGGGGAGAAAAAAAAAGGTCCGCTCTTTGTTTTGACGCAAGCTGTGATGGTTTCAATATTCGAGATTTTTCGGAGATAGGAGAGGGTCTGGACTCTTAGGAAACCCCCTGCTTCCGTATTGTATAATGCATTGCCAAAATAATTGAAAATGTAAGCTCAAAATTCTTAGCTTGAAAGATACATGCAAGTACAGAAATAATAGGAAGGGTTTGGATGTATGAATAGAATGAAAAAAGCTTTTAGAAAACAGAAAATGAAAATTTAAAAAATAAATAAATTGGCAGTCCACAGCAGATTTTTAATTTTTTAATTTCACACATTAGAATTAATAATGCTTAAACAGAAAAAAAGTACACTTACGACTCATGTGACACTTTAGAGCAGACTCTTCCGTACACCAGAAACGCATGCCCTTGCAAATGTTTTCCCAAGTTTTAAGCCATTCAGAATATTCTTCCAAAGAAAAGCAATCTGCGTTAAAAACACACTTACCCATTTTTTAACTTTATCTACACTTCATTTGCTGCAAATATATTTATATTATAAATATTCATACATGTGCTTATAATATAAGCATAATGATCATAATAAATGCAAATATGAACTGACCACGTGGAATGAGAATGGAAATTATTAAAATTTTGATAGAAGTTTAGCTGCAAGCAGAGGCACGTCTATAGTTTGTGGGTACATGTACTGAGAGGAAAAAGAACATAGAATATACTGGAATTTTCTACCCCATTCACAATTCTTTGATTAATAAAACAACATGCACCTGTCTGTACTTATGTGGAGAAAAGCTATTTCCTGGAGTATGATTCACCATCTGGCATTCCAGATAAGGATGAAAAGTTGTTATTTAGTTTTGGCTCTGATGCACAAGAAAATGCGCATTTCTTTAAAAAAAAAATCTGAAAGGTTTCAGATTTTAAATTATATCCAAAGAGGCATTTTTTTAACATTTTGTGTGTTACCTTTATTTATTAAATATCATGTTCTTTGCACTTAAACCATAACATTCAGTTCAACTAGCTCTGGATAGATTAAAAATTGCTAAGAATGAAATCCAAAAAATGATCAGTTTAGGGCACATCACTCTAATATGTACACATACACCCAGGACCCCAGGCAATTGTACACCCAGCATTCCAAACCTGTTCACACGCATTTTTACGGATCGATTCTGTTAAACCTACCTTAAACTGGACTAATTAAATGAACTAACAAAAACTTTATTATTGAGGTGAATAATAAAAATAGTACGATTTCAATCAATTGCTTAAGACTAGCTTATATGTTGCTGTAATGCATAGATACATCTGTAATTCCCCAGATTCCATATAAAAAATCTGAAAACTCAAACATTACTCCAAAACATATAATTACAGTGAACATCAGGTTCAGTTTCCCCAAAGCCACTACAATATACCTGAATATTTTTCTCCTTTTTATGTGCCATAAATGTTATAGGATATGAATACTTGAAGATTTTTTACTAACTTTTCATTATGTTTATTTAACTATAATATGCTTTCAGCTAGAATTTCATGTTATATTACTATCTGTTTATTCCCATTTATATATACCTTGTATTTTATTTTATATGCACACTTTAATGTGTGTTTTAACCTACAAGCATTATCGGAATGTGTATATTTTTCACTAGAATTCCTCATAATTAACCCTTTTGTTTCATGAGTATGTCACTGGGGGGATACTCTGTGATTATCTTACATTCAGCCGCATGCGCCATCAGCTGATGTCACACTGTTTGGCAATAGCTGCCCATGCCATCAGCTGACAATGCATTGCTTTTGCCATCAGTTCTGTAAAGCTCAAGTATTGTGAAGTAGCTTCTGTGTTTTTATGAATAATTTGTGTTAATAAAGCTGATTTGTAAGAACCAACAACACGTCATACCTAAAAGAATGCTTACAAACTGTTAAAAATGCCTTTAATGCAAATAGTTCAGTGGTTCGCTTTTTATGGCTACAATCTCAATTTAGGTGTTTGGGCGAACCCACATTCTCAGGAATATGTATTTTCTAATATGTCTGGACCTCTGTTATGCACCTTTTTTCAGCAACCTTGCAAACCCAAAAATTGGCTTTGAATTTTTTTCCAACTGCCTTTATGTAGAAAAGAAATTTTGAATACTATACATCAGTATATACTGGAGAGCTACAACCAAACACGTACAGTTTTTATTTGAAAATAAGAAGGGGTAAAAGTCATACTTTTCTCTAGGAACCTCCCATACAGGATCAGGTGGTATTTCATACTCTGAAATACAAGCTGAATGGCAATCATACAGGGGCTGGTCAAATGCTTGGATTTTCACAAGTGGAGCTAATCCATTTTCAGAGCTTCCAGATGTCTAGTTGAAAAGGTATTTAAATAAATAATAAGTAAATAGAAATAATTTGGAAAAAAAAGGTGAATATATTTTCAGAACATTTCAGCAAATATGTAACAATTAAAAAAAATCTGCTGTGCCCAGCACATGACCTGCCAATTCCATGTTTTAAAAAACAGCAATAAGCTTTAAGAAATGTATCACTTCTGATGCATTCTTATACAACAAAACCTTCATTTGTAACCAAAATAAATTGGTTGTTCCAATAACTAGAAAGATCTGTCATATAAAATTTTGGATTATATTTTGTTAGATATAACTGGCCACATGTAAACTGATTTTTCTAAATTTATACCAACATCATAAAACTTTTTATTTTTTACTAAAAATTACATTTTATTGCAAAGTTGAACTACACATAATTTAACTAACTATTTATTAAAGAAAATTAAGAATTTATAATATATTTAAAATATATACTTTGAAACAAATATCATACTTTTTCTCCTACATTACTTTTACATTATTGACAAGTCTAAATAAATTTTGATTTGCACATATATCACCACGATATTTAAGTATCAGTCAACAACGATCATTCAACTAGAACAATACGTTAGGGTGTAGATATGCAACAACAGTTATGCTGATTGCAGCAAAACTGTTATGGCATTCAAATAAAATATTTCCGGTTTTCAATTTTAAGCCAAACCTTATCAGCTGTTTAGATGGACACAGAAAGCTTAAATATGGAAAATAGAAATTTTTGGAAGTTTGATATAATGTTTATCATGACAGAAAAAATCGTCGCATACATATACAGATATTATAAATTGAGTTAAAACATGCTGTGGAGACCGTAATTTGTGCTTACTCACTAAAAACATTCTATTTAATTTTTTGGCCAAAAACATTACCTCCCTTACCTATGTATATAGGTTGGTGGAAGGTTTAAAAAAAAAAAAAAAAAAAAAAAAAAACAAAGACTGACATTTGTATGAATAACAGACAATAATCCATTCAAATGAACACTGCATTGATAGATTTTTTTTTACAATAGTAATGCTTCAAATGCGTTTGGATATTATCACATTTTATATGTAAGCAAATCCAGGAATGAAGTTCTGAAAAATAACAACGTAATATTATCCAAATCAATATGTTACCGCAACGAGTTTACACAGCTGAAGAAAACTCAAAAAGCTTTGCTCACCGGAAAGATTTGCAAGCCCAATTTACAGAAACAATACAGATAGGTCACACTGGTGATACTTTTAAACATGCCGAATAAGATACATTGTTACCCAGACTAAACCTAAAACTTTCAGTATCCCTTCTAAACTAAATTATTGTAACTGCAACAAACTTAATTAAACTAAACTAAAAACAAATTAAACAAAAACAGTGTAAAAGCTACACTTAAATCTTCTAAATTCTTTTACTAAAACTTCACTTAAGTTTCTGAGTTTTTCCAACAATGCAATAGTCATAACTTCAGATATATGTGTTGCACATTAATTCCAGATATATGTGTTGCACATTAATTCATATTAATTCCAGATATATGTGTTAAGCACATTAATTCCAGGTATATGTGTTGTTCTTTTCATCACTTGCTTTCCAGACACCCTGCACTAATGCAATTGGAAGTGCACAAAGCTCTGAATTTAAATAAATGAGCTCTGTTCATTTTCCCTAACAAACAAACAGGGGTTTCAGGGCTTTATTTCTCAAAATTCAAATGACATTCTTCGATGTTATGGCAACATAGCTACAACAGGATAGTTCTGAAGTTGCACCAACATAGTTTGATATTACAGTAAAATCATACACTGCTATACAACATATGACTACTATCAAATAGTAAAAACAATCATTATAATGACAAAAAAATCTAAATATTTCTCTTTAAAAAAATCATAAACCCTAAATTTAATGCAATGATGACTAAATAAATAAAGCCACATTGGGTAGAACACTGCTAGAATTTGTTACTTTAAAATAGGCACTTCAAGGTTGTAGACACCTTCCTCTCATCTATGATCATAAAGTGTATCATTTTCACAGCACAAACAGAATTAGGGGATATTTGGAAATTTAGAGGAACTGACATTTTTTCTGCAACCGTTACTAGAGACACGGTTGTGGAGAGGGAGTTAAATGGCCCTGAAGTGCCTTTCGAAAATAACCTTATGAAAATAAATTCTGTAAAAAAATCCAATGCTAAATTTCTTTAGAATCCCTTATATTAGAAAAGGTGACAAGAAAAAAATGTGTCCATCGTGGATGCTGCTAGCTGATCATGGCTCATATTTACAGTGTGTTAAGTGTTGCCACACTTTTTTTTATATTTACCATACTATTTACGTTTGGGATGTAAACTGCTCAAATTATTCGGATGATGAAGCTATCTGGCTTTGCTTCTCATAGCTTCACCTGGAAAAACTGTTATTAGTTTAAGTTCTAAAACAGGCTCCAAATTATTAGTTAATTTTCCTCCATGTTCTAGCATGCATATATATTCATAAAGTTTATACAAACTGTTAACAAATAATTTGAATAATAATAATAATAATAATAACATAATAAACTATCTAAAAACACTGGAAAACATTAAAATGTTTAATTTAATTATTCTTTGTTTTGAAGATTCGATGGCAATGGTTTGGAAAATAATTTAAAATGGAATTCTAAGGTTTAAAACTTTTATTTCGGAAAATAGCTAAGATATATTTTAATATATTTAAAATTGCGAATTTTAAAATTCCAATAATACAATTCATAAGATGTTATAAGCCTTAATATGATCTAGTTTTATGATTTGCCTTCTGTTAAATTGTTTTTAATGTTAGTTTTAAGATATTTTAAGATGAATGAGCTTTAAGGCATAAGTTGCCTACTTTACATATTATTTCCAGTGCTAACAGAGACATCAGCATCTTCAGTAATATATTTCATAAATGTAAAGACAGAAAAATAGTAAAAGGAAAAGTCACACTCACGAACACACTCAGCTGCATCAATATTAACACATAAAAAAAATATTGGAGACAAATGATTAGGGATTAAAAACAAGAGCTCAGGACACATTACGCTGGTTGATAATTTTAATTTAAAGCATTATTCAATTCATTGAAAAAACCAGAGCTTACTAGTTTTTTGTAAACTACTTCAGAGATCTTCTACAAAATTCTATAAAATTTTAAACATAACTTCTATAGAGTTATGTAAAATATTCTATAAAGACACATGCAGATTCTACAAAATGTTTAACAGTTTTTAAAATTCCCATGTGTAAAATCTTATACAACATGTAGTGAAGCAACTAACAGAACTCGACTTTTAAAAGATATAATATTGTGTTAGTTACCTATAGTTTATTCATGATTACTTTTCATTTGTTACATTCTTACCATAATTGCATCCTTTAGAAATTAAATTATTCACATAATTTTCTTCTCTTATTTTCAGAAAAAAAAAATTAGTAAAAAAAAGGGGGAAGCATTATTCAAGGAAATACGATATATAAATCACTCAAAAATAACAAAATAAAAATAAGAAGAAGAAACTATTATGCCTCACCTCATGTATTAGAACCACCTTCTTCTTAAAGAAAACATTATCTGGCTTACTGGCAAGTAATCTGATTCTCCGCTGTTCCATTTTGTGACGTCGATACATGAAAAGCAGTAATGCTAAACATAGAAGAAGTGCACCTATGGCGATTAACGCAGCAAATAACCAAATTTGTGGACTAGTACTATCATCCAGCTCTCTCACATCCGATTCTAAAAATTAAAAGAAGGATAATTAAAATTACTAATATCTAAAATCTTACCATTATTTAGCAAAAACATTCACTTTTAAAATTTGGTACCTATCATTTACATCTACATGCCTGAAACAAGTTTTTTATAAAAAAACAAACTCATCACTCTTTAATGGATCAGTGAAAAAGCACCCGCAGACTCTCAAATCACACTTCAAGCAATTAAAAGCTAAAATAATAATAATAATGATAATAAGCATTAGATAACAGCATGTTGTTTATATTACATGCATCAGGGAGTAAAAAAGATGACCTGGCTCAAAGCACTTCGAAAGCTGATATCATCAAAGAAAGGTGATGCTAACCATTTGGTGGTATTTCAAAGTAATCTTTTTTATTATTATTTATGAGCTTCTACCAGACAACACAACAACCAATTCCGAAGTGTACTGAAATCAGCTAGACAAACTGAATGATTCACTTAAACAGAAAAGGCAGAATAGATTAATAGAAAAGGTGTAGTTTTCCACAAAGATAACGCAAAACCTCATACAAGCTTGGTAACTTGCCAAAAGCTTTTAGAGCTTGGATGGAATATACTGCCACACCCACCATATTCTCCAGATCTGCCACCTTCTGATTATTACTTGTTCTAGTCTCCATAAAATAATTTAGACAGTAAAACCTTTACTTCAAATAAGGAGGTCAAAAATCACCTGGATAATTTTTTTTCCAGCAAAGAAAAAAAATTTATGAGCAGGGAATCATGCTACTGCCAGAAAGATAACAAAAAGTATTGGACCAGAATGGATGTTATATAATTGAATAAAATAGTTATTCACTATAAGAAAATCTTCTTTCACGTTCATAAATAAATAAATAATTTAAAAAAAAACCTGAAATTACTTTGCGGAGAACCCAATATGTTGCGTGCATTCTCCATGATGCTCTATAATATATGCTGCATGTATTCTCCCTGATGCTATATATATTGTACATTTGATATGCTGTATATGTATGTATTGTATGCATATGTTGTAGTAATGTAGTATATGCTGTTTATTTTAAATAAGTAGCTTAAAATTTTTTATTAATACTGAGAAATAAAAATTGACATTACAGTAGATGCTGCTTAATGCAATCACAGTTAATATTATCATTCAGATATTACTGAATTCCTGAAGTCTTGTCCTTTTGCATACAGAGAAATGTCGCAAAATGTCTTGGTTTTGATTTCTGTGAACCTTTTAAAATTAAGACTCTCCAAAAAAATTTCACATAATTTTCAATAACACTATTGATTTTGAAAATGATCAGACATAGGTCTCTGTTTTTCAGGGGTAAAATGTCTGCAGACTTTTTTTTAATTCTTTTCTTTTTTTTAATCCTTTAATCCTGAGGCTAAAATGTGTCAATTCCCATTTATCACCGAGTCTGCTACAACCGATAATTATCACATTTTGTTACTTTAGACTATAAAACATAATAAATAAAAATTAAAAAAAGCATATAAATGTAATTCATTTCTTTTTGACATTTCTAGAGTAAATTAAAAGCCATAGCTGCCAACCCTTAAATTAAAAAAAAAGGGGGGGGGAGGATTTGTGACAGAACCAGGAGTCTTTCACACTATTTTAAAACACCATTTTAAAAGAACTCTTAATTCACACTATAAGGGATGATTTAGATTATTGAACTATTTGCAATTCAGCTCTGATGTAAAATACATTAGCATTTAGCTGGATAGTCTAAATTTTATGATGCTCTTTGAACTCCCTTTTTTTTAATTTTCTTACAATTTTACACTGAGAAAATCCCATTTAGCAAAGGAAAGCCTTTATTTAAGAAAGCATTTTTAAATACAATGAAAATGAGATTAATAATTCATGCACATAATATCTGTATGGATAAACTGAGTAATGTATCACATACTGAAGTAAAAAAAAATTCAATACAAATATTAGTTGATTAAACATTTCTCAAATCTTCATATAAAAATCTACAAATGTATATAGTAGATTAAAAAATTTCAGGGCAAATAAGATCAATAAAAGTAATAAGAAATACAATTCATATAAAATAAAACTTACAAAAAATTATTTTGAAAATTATTAGAGGTAGGGCAATCGAATTTGCCTAATTTAGGTTTCATTAATTCAATAAATTTCATTTATTGCTGAGAAATATTTTATTTAGTTACGTTAAAAATAAAGGTAAAAATTAAAAATGGGGAGATTCAGTGATCTAATGGAAGACCGGGAGGCAATGATGAAAAACTGTAACTTCCTGTAAAACCAGTAAAGTTGGCGGCTATGAAATGCCATATAAAAAAATTAATGCACACAAATAAGAATTTATTCTTTACATCATTAAAATATGTTTTTATAATAATTTGTTTCAAAATAAAATTTTATGATGCTTGACCACCTCTTGCAAATTCTATACAATCATCACTTCTAAATCAATTACATTATTTTTTCTGAAAATTAAAAATACTTTTTAAATTCAACTTTTATCAATCATCAAATAGTGTCATTTTAGTTTCCTCTACATCATTATCATAATCAGAATCTTCCTGTGATGGATTTAGTCAATTATTACATCATCAGTCACTTGTAAGTGATCTAAAAGTTAAAAGCACCCCCCCAAAAAAGCACAATGTTGCTTTATTAAAAGCTTCATTCACAAAAAAAGTTTCATTGAAAGCACAATACCATGCACTACATTCAAATTCACTACAGAAATTCAATATTTAAATTTTTAATCAAATACATATTAGACAGGATAATACACGATTCTATGACATGGAAATTCATATATCTGCAGAACAGTCAAATTGTAATATGCAGAAGAAAGAAATACCTGGAAGAACCGTCAGCCACGCATTCTGCTGAGATAAACCAAAAGAATTAGAAACCAAACAAGCATACTTTCCAGCATCTTCAAAAGATACATTCTCCAAGACAAGGAATTCAGGATGACTATTGCTCGTGTTTGTGGACTGGGGGGAAAAAAATTAAACGTGAGATACACAGGCCCACACAAAGCCTAATCGGCGCCATCGTGCAAATGTCTAGCAAGCGCCTTTATACAGTGACGATGTTAAAGAGAAATTGCTTATGATTAGCAGTTAAAATGAAGCATTATTAACATAATAATATGAAAAACCAAAAAAAATTACATTTTATCTTTTAATCTGTCTAAATAAGCAAATATATTGTACTTTGTAAAAACCCACACTCAAACATATTTATTGAAGAATTATACATATATTTATGTTATAAAAAACTGCCCAATTGGTATAGTGGTTAGCAATGCTGACTGCTGTGCTGAAGGGCCCGGGTTCGAATTCTGGATAATGCATGCATGTTTGTAAATGTAGTGTCTGTGCGACATGGGAGAATTTTAAATATGCTGCGAGTCAAAAGTCCTCTCGAGAGGTTGGTAGTGGGAAGAGAGGGTTGCGAGACGCTTCAAAAAGCGATGCTACATTTCCTCCAAAAGTTTGCAAAAACTGCAGTTCAAGCATAAGGTCTATACTATTTATATTGCTTTGATTTTTATCAGTTAATAGTTTTTAACATAAGTTGACATGTGAAGGAAAATACATGATGCCGCTGCATATGTAAGAGTAGATGCTGGCACCAAAGAAACGCTTGACAAATTGCTTATCCTTATTTTGTGTCTACTGTTGCAATCATAGTAATTTGTGCAACATTTATCTTTTCATTATTTTTATCTTTTTTTTTTCTGTTTTCTGTTTTTTTTTTTTTTTTTTGTTTGCTTGTTGTTATTGTTATTCTACATAAAAAAAAAAAAGTGCAGTTACATATTATGTTAAACATACGTTAGCTTTTTAATTCAAGAAAACAGCGATTTGAGCATAATTACTCAGTTTTCTTTTTCTTTTTTTTTTTCCATGAACCATTTGTTTATTAAACTAAAAATTATATCTTTTGAGAAGAAAGGACTGACATATTTATGGAGTACCACTGAATTTAAAATACGCCAATTTGAGATTTGACGTGAAGTTAAAATACACAAAGTATTCTAAAATCAAAAACTGGTCATTTTCTGATTTTTAGTTATTCAGAAAACCGAAGGAAAATGTTTTGTTATTTCATTACACCTTAAATAGATACTTTAAATTTGATTTATTTACTTTAATAAACAAAAGAGTACCACCACCTTCATGAATTATTTGGTATTGATCTAATAGTTCATACATTTTCCAAGCAATGGTTTAAGATATACTCAATTTTTTAGAAGTAAGGTAAAAGATTTCAAACAGCGACTTTCCGAATGTTTTGAAGAAGAAGTGTTTTAGATATTAGTAATTTATGCAGCCAAAGATACGAGAATGTTCAAACATGAGAGCTAAACACTTTTCAAGCGATTATGCTCAAATTGTTGCTTTTCCGGTTAAAAAAGCTAACCTTAGTTTAAAAATATGTAACTACACTTACCTTTTTTTATGTAGAATAACATAACAACATGCAGTCACAAAAAAGATACATGTTGCACAAATTACTATGATTGCAACAGTAGACACAAAATTGGAATTAAGTAATTTGTCGAATGTGTCTACCCTTACATATGCATCGGCATCACGTATTTTCACATTCAAATAAGACAGAACAGAACACCAGAGACGAACTCCTGCCCTGGTTAAAACTTTCAGTCAAATAAGACTGCGCTGGGGCACTCAGACCTGGCAAGCTCGACTGCCTTAACACAGTTAAACTCTCCAACCCCTAGAGGTGATCCGAGAGGCCGCTAACCTATCGATCGAGTCGAAGAGCTAAGACTGAGCTGAGTCGACAAGAATACTCAGCAACTCACATTCCACAACCCCGTCCTGGAGGGGTGGTAAAAACATCTGTCATCAACAGAGGCCGTAACCCCGGACAGCACAATGAAATCACTTAGACACTGTCAGACAGACTGAGCCACCAATCCAGCCTGCTAACAATATGTCATAATATATAGACTTTGGCTTTAGGTGCCCCCCCAGAGGAAAACCAAAGAAGGATATGAATATGCAGTTTTGAGGCTCCAGGCATCCACTGCAAACCTCAAGCAATTTATAGGCTCGCTGAATTCGCCATCTCCAATGACGGGGGGTTTCGCACCAAACAACCATGAATATCTGACTATATAGCTTCACCACAACCAACAGAACGGACAAAACTGTACCATATGATCCCTGCCTAGGCCAGTGATGACTCCAGTCCTGTGGAGACTAATTTTAAACACCCGTGGCTGAGACGGACTGCTTGTTTTAATGATTGCATGGCCCGTGGCCGAGACTGCCAAGGTACAAATCCTAATCAGTAGCTTCCCAGGTTTTATTTGAGTCAAACCTGGAAGGGCGTTCAAATAAGACAAGAATTTTCCTGTTCAGACAGCCACGAGACGGTCTGCTTGTTTTAATGATTGCCCGGCACCTTTTTGACTCAGCGCTGTTGTGTGCTGCATGACCTTGCACCTATTGTCAGCACAGGCCTGGAGATACATTATGTTAGAGGAAATCTCAAAATTAAATACAGTGGTGCCTCACATTACAAACTTAGTCCCATAATACAAATCATGTGCAAATTTCATCACATACCAAACATACAGTTTAATTTATTTTACTTTCTGTTTTAATAGCATTAAATACAAAATATGGTCCATGCAGACAATGAGCACAGGTGTGGGCAGGTAAACATTTATCGTTATATTTACTGATAACAAAATACATGACACTGAACTCTTTGTAACATGAAAAGTATTATTATTCACTGGTTATCATTAATTAAGGAAAAATACCAAAAATGATTATCGCTCAAAAAGTTATCTGCAGAATTTAATGACCATTAAATTCTACAGATTCTGTTGTATACTGTGATAAATACATACAAAGTATACAACACAGTATTGATACAAAGCACAACACCACAGTATACAACGCACAGTAAGGTATAAAATAACTTGACCTGAAAAGAAATTACCACACAATTAAGTCATTGTTACAAACTGGCTATCCCTGATTTCTTATCTCAGTATTAGAGTGAAATTTGCAAGCTTGCTCAGAAGCATACAATTTTATGTTCCTTGCAGATGACACGATTGCAGAACCACTGATTTGTATACTGCAGTTTTACTCAGCATTTCTTATTTGACAACATATTCAAATTTTATATAAGTTGTATTATTTTTTTTAACAAGTTATCACTATTTTTGTGATTTTTCTTAATTTTTGGAAGCTGTGTATATTTCATTTCTAAATTTTATGTTTCCTGTCTAATTTCAGTTAGTAAGTTTCTTATTTTTATGCTGCAAAAATCCTGAAGAGAGAAGAAAAGCTTTTAATATCCAAGTACTTTTAACATGATGAAAATAAAATTAATTTTGTTACTGCATCTATTATTGCATGCCTAAACTTAGTAATAATATTTAGGAATCATATATATCAGCATTGTTATATAATGGAAAAATTGTTGTCACCAATAGTATAAAACCAAATTGTCTATGGAACATACAAAAAGAAAAATGTATGTTATAGCAGCAATGCTAGCAAATGATGTCACAGTATTTGGAAATTATATTTGCTCATGTTATGTAATGGAAAAACTGCTACGACACGTCATCAGAGTAAAATGAAACTGCCTACAAAACATACCAAAAAGAAAATTTCATGGGATCACAGAGGTAATAGCAGATGATGGTATAATAACTGATCTAGAAAAATACAGTAATGAAAAAACTGCTATCACATACAATCAGCATAAAACAAAACTTCCTGCATAAAGTTAGCAAAGTGTCATTTATTCAAGTAAAACAAAATTAAATACAAATATTAACTGATTAAAGATTAACTGTTCTACTAATATCTACAGCATATTAAGAGAATTCAAATCTGATAAAATTTAATAATAGATATTATGCTGAAAACAACTAAAGGTGGAAGAACTTGCAAAATTTAAGTTTCGTTTATTGCTGAGCAATGTTTTCGTCAGTAAAAAGCTAAACGTTAAAAACAAGGAGACTTGGGATCTAAGAGAAGCATCCCAGTAAAATCGAGAGAGTCAGCAGCTATATTGAAGATATAGCTGCTGACTTCTTTGACCAGATCTTTAAGAAAATGTTTTATACACGGTGACAGAATCTACAGAAATTTTTATACAGTTTTAAAGAAGTATTCTTACAGAATTGAACATCTACATATTAATGAGACTACTCAAAATTAGTCATATTCATATCAAATAATTTGTTACATCAAATGATTATAACAAATCATTTGATAATTTTGAATGAAAATTAATAATAAATGATATGGATTATTTAACCCCCCTGAGAGGCATGACCAGCTTCATCCATTTGTTACAAATTTTTTATCCTCATTAGACTTTTTATCACTCAACACTATGCTCGTTTGTATAGAATAATGTAAAATATTCTATAAGCTAAGAGTAAAGATGGATTGTTAACTAGAACTGAAAGATTTTTATGAATTTGAAATGCCCCTAGAAAATCTATGCTAGTAATAAAATCATATTTTCTGCCTTTCTGCAGCTAAATTTATTCAAAAAACATCTTCCATTGGTGAATTAGATTTTCATGAGCTTCTTAACAAAGACATTCTTTTGTCTTATTATGTTATGTTTTGAAATAACTGCCATTTAATAAAATATATATTAATTATGAATTTTATTTTAATTCTGAATATGTCAAGCTTTACAAATATACATCTAAATTACATTACTTTCTATACGATATGACAGACAAAATTAAATACTCAGTCTATTAATATAAAAAAAAGCATTTTGTTTATTATTCCCATTTATTTATTTATCCTATCTTTCTTCAGAATGAAATAATAAAATTCATGAATATTCAGAGTGAACAAACATTTTTACAATATTCATTATGCAGTAAAAGCCTGACTGCCCATATTCAATTAACCATAAAGTTCAAGTAACCAAAATATTTTAGAATTCTAGAAATCCCTCCCTCCTAACAAATTTAGTAAATGAGATTTTCATCCCCATTATAGAACTCGTAATACTATTAACATGTTTACATTATTGCCAAACAGTGCTACAATGGATAAGCATGATGCCACAACACAATCGTAAGAAGTTCGT
The DNA here is from genome assembly GCA_000611955.2 of Stegodyphus mimosarum. Lineage (NCBI taxonomy): Eukaryota > Metazoa > Arthropoda > Arachnida > Araneae > Eresidae > Stegodyphus > Stegodyphus mimosarum. The sequence continues at coordinate 62,513 of KK120784.1, forward strand.
TTTGATTTAATGCAAACTCGATTGATTCTCAATAAGCCACTTTCTTTAAAAGAAAGATATAAGTTTTTTTTTTTTTTTTTTTTTTTTTTTTTGAAAAGTACTAATATGTGGGACAGGATGAAGTGGTGTATTTTCAAACCTACGAAACCCAGGCATCAAAAAAAGCCACTTTGAAAACACACAAACAATGGTGATGCAATGTGAAAAATTATGACACTTGATTTTAAGTTTTTTATATGCTATATCTGTAATTTGCATCTTTATTACCTAACTAAATAAGGAATGAAACTTCTGCCAGAATTATAGGCAACATCTCTGCCAACTTTCTCATTTGGGTGGATTTCATAATCAGATCAGAAGTCTCAATTTCATCTTTAAGACCAACGAAATACAACGGTTTTATGCCTGAAATAGTTTTAAAAACTCTTATACAATTTTAAATGTACACATTTGATATTCAAGTTGGCAAACAAATATGATACTTGTTTTTATAATTTTAAAGCAAAATTTTTTCTCATTAATTTGCCTTCTGTAACTTGAATTTCTTTTTTTTTTTTCAGGCACTCAAATATTAAGAATTTGCCATTTTGCAAGCTTTCCAGATAGTTGAGTTTTTAGCGTATAAATATCGCTCAGTAAAAATACTAATTCAATCTTAATGAGAATGTACAACAAAACTTTACAAGTTATTTTATTAAATCAGAATTATACCTCAACTATTTTCTGGTATGGCATATTCAATGCATCATATGAAGATCCATTTACTTCTATGTACTTGACCCATTTCAAAGCAGGATGAAGATCACTAATAAATCTGCATTCAAACACAGCTGTTTCTCCAACAGTAACTGTCAAGTTGGAAGGATAATTTTCTATCATAATAGGACGATGTGGTATTCTCTCTAAAATAAAATTTTTTGATTTACACTGGAATTCTAATTAAAGTTAGAACTACAAATAACAGAATAACAAGTAATATATTTTTAATATCACTTATAAAATAACAAAGTTGAAATAGAAAGGTCTTTCAATGAATTTAGAACACTAACCATATCATTTACCATTTCCATTGGTTTTTATTTAAAATATGGAAATAAAATTAAATTTGCATTATATATATATTTATTCACGTATTTTTCCTCTGACTTTTGCACAAGGCTCTGAAACTTTTTAAGCATACATAGCATTTTCCCGTTCCTCAAGGCATTCAGAAAGGAAACTCTCCTAAATTTTTAAATAGATTCATCCACATAGTGATTGTTTTTGTCTTACTAATTGATTTATGGGTGCATCTAGAGAGGATGCCCTGAGGATATATTGGTATACGACACTGAGCATTTGGGAGGATGTATTTAGTAAGTTAGTGATTTAGGGATGTCCTGAAGATGCTTTAAGAGAATTTAAAATCCAAATAACAACTCGTACTCTGTTGATAGGACCTAGATACGGCCTTGCCATATTCTAAAATTGCATAAAATAATAAATTCTAGACTTACAAAATTTTTGACTTTCCTTAAATAAATATATGTGGAAAAACTGCTCAAATAATCACAGATTTTATTTTATAACTTTTTATTAACAAAAATAAAAATAATTGAAAATATCTTTCATACAAAAAAAAAGAGAACACTATTTCAAAAAGTAGACTATGGTCTTTGATTATTACCATGAAAATAATAAAATCAAACAACACTTTTGTTTGCCCTATTGTCCCGTCTAAAAATTGCACTGATATTGAAGAAGATGGGGTTAACTCTAAGATGATTTTGTGCTATACTGTTTGTTTCTTTTACAGTGTATTTTATAAGATCAAATGTCAAAAAACGACTCATTCATCATATGTGTACACCTTCATCTGTTAAATACTGTTTCTGTTTTGTCATTTGAAGTATGCAAAATATTTCGCTAAATGATATACAAAATATACATCTCAATGCTAGCCAGACTCTAAGAGGAATGAATAAAACCTCTAAAATAATAGGACATCTATTCTCAAACTGCCCCCAAAAAATGCAAGTGGTCATGTCATCAAAGGCAGTTAATAGCCACCTCTATTTATTACATTACAATTCTCACTATTATTACAAAATAAGATACAAAAACTATTGTAACAGAATGAAGGTTAACAATTTCATGTCATGATAAATTCTACTATATCAGACACAGGGCTACACTTAGATCTAGGGCAACAAAAATTATTAATTAAACATTCCACCTAAAAATTTATATGTGGAACACTCATTGTCAGAGTCAGTTTTAAATGTTGATTTATATATGACACACCTGATGGTGAGCCAACCTTTGCAGCTGGCTGATGCATATATCATCATGCCTATCCCCAAAGGCTAACTAAAAATATTGACATACATTCTCATCATAATTGTTTGTTTCAAAATGCATGCTCAGCACAAATCAAAAAGCAGTTACATTTACTTTTTTAACTAAGGATCACCACCAGAATTTTATTTAGTAATGCCTTCTTTATTTAAATTTAATCCCAATGCTTGTACATGAAAGATCATTTGAAATAAATCAATTTTACTTTTATGACACTGAGTCAACTGAGCCAACTGCAAACACATATAAAAGAACATAATTAAAAAATCGAAATGCAGATTTCATTAATTCTTTCACAACCTAGTCATTACATTACTACAAAATTGTTTAAATGAAATTCTGATACTTCATACTAACCAACAACTTCCAAGGTAAAGTTGAAACTTATGCTTCCTTCCGTATTTGATACAACACAAGTGTATAACCCTTGATCAGCAATAGTTAAATGCTCCAGATTTAGGGACCATTTCTGCATATGAACCTAAAATATTTATTAATTTTATATAAAGAATAGAAAATATATAAGATTAAAAATATGTAAATCAAATTATAATTTAAACTAGGAATAGCCCCTTAATTCTTCCTTTTAATTTGGGTATTTCCCTCTCTCTATTCTAAAAATTGTAATAACATTTTATAGACTTCATTTCTAGATTAATCCTACCATAGGCTTTTATATAATGATGATGACATAGCTAATTCAGAACGTAAATCAAAACTTTTCCGTTAATAAGCTTCCATAATGCATAACAACGCATTTGCTTCCTTACCCCAGCCTAGAAGGACTACTGCTCGCTGCTTCTCTTATTAACATAAAAACTCTAAAAATGTAAAAAAATTGAAACAGGTACTATTTGTCATGTGAATTGTGGCTGCAAATGTCAATTTAAATGAAAGGAATATTTAATATGCCTCTGCTGACAAAATTGCTTTCATTATGGATAAACATCTCAGCCATGTATGCTAGCAATATTTCATACATCATTACACATATATATAAATAAAGGTTGTGAAATTTAATATATATATATATATATAATATATATATAATATATAATATCTATAATATTAATGTTTAATATTATAGATATTATATATTTTTTGTATATTTATATATAAAATATACAAAATTATATTTTTTATAATTTATAAATATTTCATTAATTTTATTTAACTGTTCTTATTTCAATTCTGAAATGTTTATGTTTTAATTTTGATATACGTATTTCCTGTTAAAAGGTTGCCCACCTATCATGATTTAATTATTATATATCATTTAATTATAATGAATTCATAATAACTTACAGATATATCTTTTATAATTGTTCATTATAAAATGATAATACAAATTTAACTTGTTACAATATAATCAAAATAATCCTCATTTAATAATAATTATTACCTTATTCAATGATCTGATGATTCATGATTCAATAATTAATTATAAGCCTGAATCATGAAATAATAATTTAATTCATTATAATATATATGAAATAATTATATGTTTTCTTACTTCATACATAACATATACGAAATAAGAATTTTAAGATGCGATGGCTGGGGCAATGACTTATCCAACATTGATTGAGAAAATCAAACTGTCTGCATTAATCCTACACACACACACCCGAAAAAAAAAAAAAAAAAAAAAAAAAAAAAAAAAAAAAGACTATGCTAATAAAGTACTAAACATAGAGAAAACTAATTGAGAATTTTCTCTAATATTAACAGTTTTTTTTTATTTCATAAATAAATAAACTGTAATCACATGCTTGCTTTTTTTGATAAGAACGCCATCTCTGAGCCAAATAATTTTGGGCGTGGGATTCCCATCTGCTGCACATCTTAAGCTCACAGCATTACCGGCAGGTATAGCAACAAGTTCATTCATTCTGTCAGATTTGGTGAAGTAAGGAGCACTGGGAATATCTAAAAAATAAATAAATAAAAATTAATTTTAATTATGCAGTTTATCTTTAGAATTTATGAGAAATACTGAAATCATAAAATTAAAAGTTCACCTTGTTTAACTTCTCTAGCAAGTGGCATGTCTGAATTTCTACCATGTTCAACTACCAGAGATTCTGAAAAAAGTTGAAATAAGTGCAGCATTTATACTTATATGCACTTCAGAGAGTATATAAATACAGTGGTACCTCAGTATACATTAATCTATTTCAGACATTCGGACTTGCCCCAAATGAAAATACAAACATAGTGGGTGAAATATTTACCATTCACAAATGTTTTTTCTGTTATCTAGATTAAAAAAAAATTCTCAGCATATTCTAATATCTCTGATCTCTCTTTGGTAATCAATTTCAGTCTTCATAATTTAGCCAATCTAATACCATTTTTGTTTTTCACAATCATAGATACCAATAAGCAATAAGTCTTGGATACATGTTCCCTTTTCATACTTTTCAATAATCTCTGTTTCCATCACCATGGTGAGATAATCCTAACTGTTTTCTTCATTGCTTGACTCTTTTCATTAACTTTCTTGAAACTCATTGGTAACAAGTTTAGAAAAAATTAGCCGGGGTTGTTTGCTGATTAAGAGCAATAGTCATACTGATGCTCACAGATATTCACAGCATTGTCTCAAATGAGGTTAACAAGGGCAGTCATGATCCATCAAATTCAAGTCACATTCCAAATAAATATTGTATACCAAATAAAAAATTTCATATCCAAACACAACATATACCAAATTAGATGCACTTTAGAAAGGACATATACCAAGGTACCACAGTACAGACAATGTTTACCTAAAACTGCCTTGTTTAGCAGTGTCATATACGCTTCTATTAGCCCAATCTAAACATGACTACCAGAACTTCTGAATAACATACGGTTATAAGAACAAAGTTTTACTTCAACACAAATTAAGTTAAAAAACAATTTTCCTGTCTTTAAATAACTCTTCTCGACTCCTTTATTTAACACACAGTCTAAATTTCTGAAGTGTGTATTAATAACTTTCTTTTACAGAAATGTTAAACAATTTCTCTTTCCTAATGAACAAACTGTATGTCTCATCCCTCTCAAAAAAAAAAGTATTCTTTAATAATTTAATTTCATTAGAATAAAAAATACAAATTCAAAACCATTTTAGATACAGAAAAAGGTACCATTTGTAGTGAAAACTTTAAAATAAAAAATCTATAACAGAAATTAAACACACAAACACAACTCTGAATTTCAAAACCTAGAACAAAACTTTCAGATGAAGAAGATATTTTTCAGGAAAAAAAGTGCCTTATTTAGCTATGCAGTTCAGTGAAAAATAATAAATAAATAAATAAGCGTTATTTTTTGTACCTTCTCAAATACCAGTTTAATTTTGATATTCTGTGGAAATGGTCAAATATGAAAGAAAGATCATGTTCAATATCAGCATTTATTCATGTTCTCAAAACTGCCAGTCCCTTTGAGAAGCAATAGTCTGCTGTAGTCTAACAAATTAAGGAATTTTGAAGTAATAAATGTAGTTCTTAAGAATATTTTTTCTAAAATAGAATTCTAATTCTATATTTTTTCTATATTGATTTTAAATAAAAATCATTTAAATCATTAGATGTGTAATTATAAATGTAAAATGTTTTTATGAAATTACATTAGCTACGCTCATTAAGATCATTATATATTTTTTCTTTTGTATAATAACTATTTTAGGGGGCCTGCCACGCAAGTGGCTAGTTTAAATATCTAAAATAAAAACCTCAAAATATGCAACATTAAAATTAATTCTAACACTCATCATAAATTATGCTTGTTGAAACACACTGTCGCCCTAAATGTAATGCTTCTGCTTCATACTACTAAGTTGATGTGTAAAAGATAAAAATGTTTGATGAATGACAGATTCAAAAGGCATAACTCAGTGGTTCTTGAACTTTTAACCCCATGCACCTCTTTCACCATCGCTAGATGATCATTCCCTTCCCCTCTGCTTCCTGCTTCCCAAAACTTAAAAATACATAGACATTTATTTAAATTTATATTACTTTTTAAATATATTTTATAAATTAAACAACAAAAGTACAAAAAAAATTTTAAATATCAAAACTTGAGTAAAAGCAGTTTTTTTTTAAATATATTCATAACTAAAACGAAGTATTTAACAGACTGCAGCTAATTAACTAAATATTTAGCAGTTGATCACATCCCCTCCTGTGAAATTATGGAATTCTCTTCGGTTGAGAACCTGGTATAGCTATAAAATCAAAAATTTACCTGGAAGAACAGTTATCCAAGAACTTTTGTTAGAGGAGCTGCCTAGGTCATCAGAAACAACACATGCATACTTCCCAGCATCATCAAAGGTCACATTGTTCAAAATTAGCAGTCTGGGATTGGCTCCGTTTCCATTTTTGGCCTGAAGGGAAAAAAATCAATTTCATACTTTTCAAATACAACTGATTAAATACATAATATATGGAAGCATAAAAATAAACTGTTAACACAAAGTTCATAGACACATGAACATATGTTAAAATTATACAGAATACATTTTGCTTAAAGTGCAAAATATTATTTTGGTAATTGTTATGAAAAAAATAATACTCACAGAATTTACTAACACACTAATAACACATAACTGTATACTGAATTAGATTGACTGATAATGATGTTTAATTACACTTTAAAACTATTGCATGTTCTTCATAAATAAGCAGCCACTTTGCTTAGTCACCAAAATCAGACAAACTTGACCACACAAACCACATGTGCAGATTTTAGATATGGCCAAAAATTTATGTAGAGGCCACTTTTTACAAAAAAATGTTCTTCTGTACTATACATACAATATCTGCTGTATTGTACTTACTGTTACATCTTATAATATTGTGTGATATAATGAATACAAATTTGTAATTAAAAAATGTAATATAATGAATACAAATTTGTAATTAAAAAATGTAACAGTGAATACAAAGTTGTAATTAAAATATATAATATAATGAATACCCATTTTGTTATAATGAATACAAATTTGTATTCATTATATTATTAGTATAATTGATATTAATTTTTAAGATACTGATCTCTAATTTCTTAAAAATTAGATTTTGACTAAGCAGTTAATAAACTAGTTCCTTTTAAAAAAGGGGGGTGCTTACATATTATCCTATTGATAGTGAAACTACCAACAAGCAGAATAATTTAGAATCAGTTATATTATGAAAATAGCATCACAACACAGACATAACATCTGTGCTTTTGTTCCATATAATCCTAATTGATTCTTGACAACCCACCTTTTGTTTTTATGAACAAGGACATAAATTAACCATCTTTGTTGCATTTTTTCTTTCCATTTTGAGAAAAACGTGGACCATAGAATCACATATGTGATGGCACTCTGGTTCATTAACAGCTGGTCAAGAAAATTAATATCTCTTGAATGGGGAAAAGATCAGCTGGATATGGCCAACAAACAATAACAGACGAACAATTACCTGCAGAAAATTTGTATTAATAGCATTCTAAATAAAACTTCTCGTAAAATCGGAGGGCCTGACAAAATAAATAGAGAAATCAATTAAATTCTTTCTATGAAATGCAACAAACCTCCCCAACAAAGCTATTTGATGGATTAGAGACATTGGTGAATGTTTTAATTGTTACAGTTACAGATAAAAGTGCAGCTCAGAATTCTGTAACATGACTGGCACAACTCTGGCAGGATCTCTAACTTTCATGGTTGTAATGGTAAGCAGCTTTTATGGTCAATGGCATATCATTACATCTACTCAAAGAAGAAAGGAGGCATCATTAACATCTTCACCTTATCCAGAATTTGTAGCCAACTCTGTCAATACAGTAATCAGCCCATGTTCACCACTCTGACTGAGATGGCTTAAGGTTCCCATTTGTCTTCAGAACAGTCCAATATTTTGCTAAAAGCCTCAGTAATCCAAATTCCTTCCAGATGTCCCCCTTTTTAAATGTTCTTCTTTAGGGAGAAGAATAACACAGATTTTACATTGTTTTTTAGAATAATGATATAATTCTGACCAGAGCGCACCAGTATAATAACAAATGTTCACTATAAATAATCAGTTTACAAACTGACAAGGGAAAACATATTGAACTAAACGCTCAGTATAACATATATGACAAAGCAGTATAAAGCCATAATGGTCATTTGCAGCATGTTTTCAAATCAGAAAAATATTAAATGTAGTTAACAATAATAGCCTGAACTAGTCAGCAGTTCTTTTAAGTGAGATTAAATCAGCAATAAAGTTAAATTCATATAACTAACTTTTATTTTAATAACTTATTTTAAATTAAAGGAAATTCTTGCTATTATAAAGTTCACATGATCAGAAAAAAATATTAGGATAACATACAGAGTTAAGTTATTACGAACACCACAATTCTTCTCATTTTCTTATCACAATGTAGAGCATATTACCAATTTGAAATGTTGAATGCATTAAACAGGTTAGAGAAACATAACAAAAAAGCTTAGAGCACATGGTTTAGCATTTTATCTTCAGTCCACTCAGTATTTATCATATTTATTGCATATACGTTCACATAAAATGCATTGGAGTTAATTCATTGATCAATCTACATACAGCTATACTGTTATATCTAATTCTACTCGTATAAAACAGATTATAAAAAATTTTTGTCTTTTATTAAAATTATTAAATTTGAACATCATCCACAATCTAACAAATGATTATCTTCACTATCAGCAGTTTATTCCCTTACAGTTTATATGTTGTCATTAGCAGTAGGAACTTTCTACACTAATAATATTAAATTAAATATATAATCATACATAAATTATAATGCATAGAAAACTAGTTGACAATATACTGCATTTGCGATGCATAACCTACTTTACATATTTCTTATAAAAAGTCAATTCTAAATAG